>OMOV01093499.1:0-10142 GCA_900312565.1 Beryx splendens
TGTAGCGGGCGGGAGGTGATGAGCCGCTGTAAGAACACGTCCTATAAGGTCCGCTCGGGCCTGGAGCCCCTGGGGGAGTACCGCTTCCGTGTCCGGGCCTACAACTCCGCAGGGGTCAGCGAACCGAGCGAGGAGTCCGTCCGCGTCAAGATGGCCACTGCAAGTTAGTGATCTGTTGGATATGAAGGGAGGGTTTGAGGCAGAGTCTGATTCTGGTGCTGTCGTGGGAAATGTGTTTAATTTCTCACCACTCTGTATCGTCTGTGTGTGTTTGAAGAAAAACAGAAAGAAGAGCCCCAGTCTTACACAACGGTGACCATTGACACCACACATAAAGTCAGGGACTACTACAACGTGCATGAGAAGTTGGGAGTGTAAGTATGGATTCTGAGTGTGTTGAAAATATATTACATAAGACCAATATATGTGGGACACTGGGACTGATATCAAATTCTTAATTTTTCCATGGTTAAACCAATTAATGTATCCTACACAGATGTAAGACATTGGAGACAAGAGTCAGTGTTCTTCAGAGCGCATCTTAAAGTTGACACTGTGCTTAGTTCAAGAAATCAGTAGAAAAGCTTACTGAGGTTTTTTTTTCTCCATTTATCTTTTGTTGATTGAAATCCTAACGCGCCTTTTTGTTTGGTTAAAACTTCCAGTGGGAAGTTTGGCCAGGTGTTCCGGCTGTCCCACAAGGAGACGGGTCAGGAGTGTGCAGGGAAGTTCTACCGCGCCCGGAGCTCCAAGGAGAAGGCAGCGGCCCGCGGGGAGATTGAACTGATGAACTGTCTTCACCACCCCAAACTGGTCCAGTGTCTGGCTGCTTACGACACGCGCTCGGAGTTGGTCATGGTCCTGGAGTAGTGAGTATCGCTGAGGAGTGCAAAGTCATTTGCTGTTGTGAAAAAGCACATTCTAGTGACTTTGGTGATGGGAAGTTTCTGCTACTTTCATTCAGGATACAGATGGGGACAAGTGATCAAAATATCTTCTATTAATTGCAGTCCTGCACTTGAAAGGTCGGGTAGCCCTAGTTCTAGTTGCACAGACTCATCAGTACTCATCATATGTATCACAGTACAGCAGTTAAACCAGTTAACAAATAAACTAGGAAGCTATGGGCAACAGACTACATGCAATAGGATATCATTTTCTTATTCATATTTGATCATGAAAATGGTAACTGTAAATAAAGTAATTATATTACTGAAACGTGACCGGTAGGGTTACAGTGAAACATGTTTGAAGACTGTAAAATTGTGGACACAAATTTTACACAACTTAAAGATTAATCAATGTTCTATATTAACCGCAAACCGTATGGGACAAAGGTTAAAAAACCATATTAGTCTTTACAGAATTTAGAAGCCAAGTAATCCAAAAGTAATCAGACTACGTGACTGCATTGGATCATGGATTACACTGCAGATTACATCTTGTACCAGATGGACGCTAATTGGTACCAAAGACCACAAAAACATATGCTTTGAAGTCATCATGAGAGCCCAGTGGAACTTGTCAACAGACTTGATAAATACAGCCAGACAGACATACACAGTCAGAGCTACACAGTTAAAGGTTGTTTTTGGAGCATGGACTGGTGTCTTGTGTGCAGCATCGCCGGCGGGGAGCTCTTTGAACGCATCGTGGACGAGAACTTTGAGCACACGGAGCCCACCAGCGCCCGCTACATGCAGCAGATCCTGGAGGGCATGCAGTACGTTCACAAGCAGAACATCGTCCACCTGGACCTCAAGCCAGAGAACATCGTCTGTGTGGACACCACCGGGACACGGATCAAGATCATTGACTTTGGCTTGGCTAGCAAACTGGGTGAGTTTGGCTGGAACTGAGGTGCGTTTGTGTTCTGGATACTGAACTCACTGGGCTCTCACGTCCTCATCTGGTAAATATGTTTAAGCAAAATGAACAAAATGAAAGACCCTGCTTTGAGAGGGAGATACTCTTAGTTAAAAGCAGATTTTTTTGAAATGCCAACTGCTCTTAACCACTCACTACTGTAGGACTAGGGACACCGGATGATGTGTCCCATGTGTATGCTACTGAAACTAATAAAAGAGGAAAAGGCAAGGTTCCTTTTAAGGCTTGTTTGTAAACAAGAGGGAGTTTCTTGCAAACAAGAAGCCTCATGCAAGCAGCTTCTAGAGGGAAATGGTTGTTGGAAGTCATGACAACAACTATATAAAAAAATCATCTTACCACTAAAGCAATTCTGATGATGCATTTAGTATCTATGTTGTTTGTTGCTTACTCTTGTCCTCTGCTTCAGAGCCTGGTAAGAGTCTGATGGTGATGCATGGGACACCGGAGTTTGTGGCTCCTGAGGTGATCAGCTATGAGCCCGTGGGCCTGGAGACGGACATGTGGAGCATCGGAGTCATCTGTTTCATCTTGTGAGTCAAAACTCGACTGTAGCGGCTCGAACTGTAGCTACAGTAACTCAGAGGCATAGCTGGAACTGTATTCTGATGAGATACTTAACTAAAATTAGAGAATTGAGCTCAGAATAGTAGCAGATGTTCCATGTTTGTCTATGTCTTTATCAAATGTAGCATGGAACAGCTTGCGTTTGTTTGCAAATCTTAAATTTATAAATAAATAATTTCCTGAATTTTGTAATGTTTCACTTTTTGTTCATCTGTACTTTTTTTTTAAATAATTGAAATATGGGCAAAGTAACCTGGAGGTAATACAAGGAGAATACAGTACTGTGTTTGGGCGATCCCTTGGATTACTTTACTAATTAACCTACAATTTTGATGAAGTAACTAGTAACTGTAATGTAATACATTTCCAAAGTAACCTACCCAACCCTGCTCTGGTTACAAATGGCCTGTTTTCCCTCACTGAGCACTAAAAGTACACATTTGATGCCATCTGCTGGTATTGCCTTGCCATTACTAAGGAATGTGATTTTCATTTATTGTTCCCTTCATTGTTGGGTGTTGTAAAGGCCTTTGAGACTGTAGCTTTGATTAAGGACTTTACAAATAACTTTGTCTTGAATTCAAACCATCACTTGCCCGCAGTCTTCCACGATTGTGGTGTAACACTTCTTTTAGCGCTGCATAGTTTCAACCTTCACTTTCCCAGTAAGCATGCTGATTATGTCAAGGCAAAAAATAGTGATACATCTAATGAAAGCTATAATGACAGTCATTTTAAATGTGTTGTTTGTATTGTCTGTAAATGTTGGAGTACAACATATCCACACGGAGTCAGGAATGTATGTGTCCATCATCAAATCTGAATGGGGCTTAAACTACCAGTGCAGCTCACCCAGTCCAGTCCAACTGCCTTTCATTTCTAACTAGTGTTGTTCCTCCCTCTCTCTTGCTGTGTCTGTGTCCCAGGCTCAGCGGGGAGTCTCCCTTCCAGGGGAACAGTGATGCTGAGACCCTGGCTCTAGTGACCGCTGCCCGCTACGAGTTTGACCAAGACAGTTTTGAAGATATCTCCGATCAAGCTAAGGATTTCATCAGCTCTCTGCTGAAGAAAGACCAGAGGTTAGTCTGCTGTTAAAACGATGTATATGGCCCATTCCTTTTTTATCAGGACACTGGTGTTTGGGGGAATTCTGTGCTCGGTTGAGCTACATAGGTAATTGTCACTGTGGGATGCCTATCTGTTTGATGTAATCTGCACACAAACTGCTTCCCTTCAAATACCACACTGTGATACGACAGAAGACTGGCAGGTTCAGCTCCTGTGAAAAGCAAGCTGTGAGAGGAAGGGAAATGGGTGAAGGTACATAGCAAACTGCTTTCTGTGCATTATGTACTCCTGCTTATCCTCCTGAAATGGTGTGGCCAGAGCAACTGATAAAGGACTGGGACGGTGCAATTTTCAGTGACATCCATCCTCCACAAACCTGATCCATGTGAGCATAGGTAACTGATACCATGTCAGCTGATGTTACGAATGTCGCCATGGTGATGTTACATATTCTAAGCACTGTTCCATATTCCCAGTCGATATTTCGTGGTTCTGTAGAAAGGATATTAACATGGTACCTAAAGCACAATCTAACCAAATGATTCATCAAGCTTTGAGTGTAAAATGTGGGAGAGTCCAGGTCTTATTTATGCTGGGCAGCAGATGATACATCGGTTTGCATCCCAGTGTACATGTAAGTTTAGGATGATGGCTACTCCTGGCAGCCTTCTTCTACTAGCACTCTGGCACTGCATGAGGAACTTGTGAGACTTTCCTCATACTGTCCTGTTATTTCAACATCCTGTCTGTTTGCGCTCCAGATGCAGGCTGTCATGTGACGAGGCCCTGGCCCACCCCTGGATGGTCTCCTTCACCCCTCTGAACCGCAGGCCCACCAAGTCCCTCAACAAGGAGAAGATGAGACGCTTCCTGGCCAAGCGCAAGTGGAAGGTAATACACACAGACAACTGAAGGGGGGAGGGCGCCGACTCAACTTTCTCTCTCTCGACATGGATTCCAGCTACTAAACACGCAGCATTGGTCAACACCAAGTACCAATCTTAACTATTTAATCCGATCTTAATGAACAGTATAGATTTGGACCATTAGTTTGGTCAAAAGTTTGGTTTGATAAAAAATGACCGGGCTACAATCCATTTACCTCATTACTTTGGGGGGCATGAAATAAGGTCATATGGATCCTGGTATTAGATTTTAGTGTTGGGGAAATTATCCAATACCTTATTTTAGCCCAGCAATTGGACAAATACCCAATGTTCGTATTGGTGCATCCCTACTACGACCTTCAAATTCATCGTCCTTTATAGACCTGAAGCTTGGTTTCGAGTGTAGTTCGTCATACTGTGGTGTTTGCCCTTTCAACTTATAGAAAACTGGTAAGGCTGTTGTGGCCCTTCAGCGGATGGCTAACCTCTCCAACAGACCAGACTCTCCTGGCAGTTCCTCAGAGGGTAAGACTGATAAACACACACACACACACTCACAATGCCCGCCTAGATCCCAGAGCTACATATGGCAGATGACTCATCGTTTCAGACTGTCACTTCAAGTTTCCCCGTTTGTGATCAGTAAAGCCTCATTTCTCTTCTCCTCCTCATCATCCTCCTCCCTCTCATGCAGAGCCAGGCTGGAGCCAGGAGGCAGAGAAGGCGATCCGGTCCCTGGACCAGCAGCTTCAGAGTGAGCCTCGCTTCCAGCAGGCCCTGAGGGACGCTGCCCTACCTAAAGGAGCTACTGCCCAGCTAACGTGCCTTGTCCACGGTAGATATGCCAGAACGTAAACTGTAGCCTATTAAATATCTTCCTCCTATGCCACACTCTACATGCTTCAGACTTTATGCATCATAGCGCAGTTCTGGGCTTCAGAGGCAACTTGTGATAGCAACGTCCTCCTGCATGTATTCCTTTTAAAGGCACAGTGTAATTTGTGGCAGAGTTTTACCTTAAACATCTAAGTTATCACACAGCTGATTGTGAGCTTGAAGGGAAAAGCAGCTGTTACAATACTGTATGATGTCTAATAGACACTTAGCCCATAAAATAACTTAAAGAATATGAAACACCCAGCTCATGTTGATGCTGCAGTCTATCTTGATAATACAAACCAATTGGACAAGTAAGGTTTATGCAATTGTTGTAGCCTATTATGGATAGATGATATATGTGCTTATGTGTGTGTTAATGTGCTTAATGTAGTTTGCAATGGCATGGAATGACAGCAACTTTTTTATGGTCCAAGACAAATTTCTCTAGAGACCAGTAAATGTAAATCTAAATGCTCTACCTCCTAAATGACCTTCATGCCTTATGTAACCATGTCTTATCGTGTCAATCCTAGGCTACCCAGAGCCGGAGGTGCAGTGGCTACAGAATAAGGAGCGGGTGGAGGAGTCGTCCAGAGTAACCATGGAGCAACATGATGGACTCTGTTCTCTGGTTCTGGCTGACCTGAGGCCTTCTGACTCTGGGGTTTACATGTGCAGGGCCAGCAACAAGCTGGGGGAGGCGCAGTGTTCTGCCAAACTGACAGTGGAGATGTAAAGGGAAAGCGACTGAGGAAAACCAGTGGGGCGAAGATATTGGTTGCACCTCAACAATTTAAAACGGCTGCCTTCATTTACAAGGAGGCTCTTCATTAGGACTCTCTAGACTGGAAGGAATTTTAATAAGGCTTGGACAATGACACGAGTTGCCAAGATGGACAATCACTGCTGCTCTCACTGAATTTCAAGGCAAGTAGACTTGGTGTGGTCTTCTCCAGTCAAGTGGAAGATGAGGTTCGGACACATTCACTCACAACCCTGATTCACGAGTCACCAGATAGTTATTAGTGCACTTCTGGACTGTATTATTTAGTGTGTGGAAAACATGTTCAGTTACAAACACTCTCTTGGTTCTTATCAAATTAGACGGCAATATTATGAATGACTATGGCTCGGCACGGCACTGTGCACTATTCACCACCATTTACATGAAAATTTTTGATTTTGTGTTTTTTTTTTTTGATGGCTCTCATGGCTTAAATGTAAATATTTTGAAAGCTTAACATTAAAATTAAAGGCTGAATTTTACGCAAAAAAAATTGTGTCATTTTCCCGCAATGACATCAGCGCATGGTAATGAGCCACTGTTTACACTGAACGATGCATATGATTTTGGAAATGTATTATATCCAATAACTCAAGCAGATAAAAGTTGGAGAGACTGTGAAGTTGGATCGGACCTGCAACTTCAGATCCAGAGGCAGGAGGTCTGCTATAAATTTGTGCTCCTATTTTGGATTTTTAGCCCCGCAACAGGCCTTTGAGATTGAAGATATGGCCAAAAATATGAAGCAGTATTATGGCTATGTAAATATTGATTTACAATTCGCTGAAGGGCACAACGTCTTTCCACTCCTTGACAGTTTCATTGCCATTTTCTTTCACATGGTGGAATTTTGAGGTGAGCAGAGTGGAGAGGGCGGATCATGTGACCACTGGCTCCAGTAAGACCTATGAAACACATTGGTGGTCAATGCATTTCAAAGACCACCAATATGCTTCAATATTGTATTTATACAATTCATATTTTTAAAGGTACATTCTGCTAAAAATCTGTCTGCTCATTTCAGTCTGCTCATTTCAGTCTGCACTATCTACTACTTGCTGAGTGAGCTATGGAGCTTTTCATATTCCACCCATAAGACACCACTGTATTTACAACACGGAACTTTCCTCAAATCACACTGAGTATTTGTTTATCCTCACTCAACCTGAGAAGTGTGCTTTGTCTAGATATTTATGATCCTTTGTATTTTGAAGGCCATTAGGTAATGACAGCCTAAGTTGTTAAAATATTCCACAAAACACAAAGTAAGTCACATCATTTAATTCCATGATTCAACAGCGGCAGTCATACAATCTTTTCCATATGGTAACGCACCATTACCCAACCAATAGTTCCTTTAAGCTAGATTTATACTGACCTACAGGAGAAACGTTAAAAGTGTCATCAGTTGACAAGGTGCAACCTTTTGCCTGCAGTGTTAGGACTTACAGAAAATTTTGGTCTTCAAAACGATCCTGTATTGTTGGATGCTGTGCATTCCGTCTAAACAGTATCCATATAAAAGCATGTCATTCATGGGACAAAATCTTTTGATGAAGTAAGAACGGCAATTCTTTACCAGCAAATCGCCAGCTCATTCTGTGGTGGTAATTTTTGCAGTGCTGCTCTTCCGACATCCATCTTTCAATAACGCGTTGTGAAATAAAACTACGATTTAAAAACCTGTGAAAAGTCAATCAGGCACTGAGTCTTGGTCAGAGAGGCGAGGAACCTCGTTGGGTTTGCTGCAATGGCACAGTGACCATTCTCACACTTCCTCCTAAGGCAAATTCCCCCCTATGTGGATCAGACATTTTTGGGCACATCTGTGGGCCTGACAGCCCCGCACTGTATGTGCAGGTCACTGTTGAAATGGTGTATGAAACTGGAGTGGGTGTGTGTGTCCTAGTGTGGTTCAGGATGGCAGGTTGGCTTCTTGTCTCTGTTGAATTCTCTTCTGGAGAAGATCCCACGCCTTGAGTACCTTCAATATCAAAGATGAGGCAAAAATTATCACGGGATGTCCCACAGTAATACCTTGCAAATGTACAGCCTGCTTTATTATTTTATAGAAACAAATGCTCTCCACTTCATGCAGATGTGCGAACCCCACAGCGATGGAATGGCGTGTGTGTGTCTGACCTGTTTCTGAGTGACGTCTGGCTCCCACAGTGTGCTGAGCACTACGTTGGCGTGCTCCAACTGCTTAGCGTTGGACCACTGGCTGTGCAGCCTCCGCAGGGCGTCTTCTGCGGTCACGCCGTCCCGCTCCGTTATCCTCAACACTGCCTAGGAGGGCGGAGACTGGGTTTAGGCACTGAGGGACAGCTTTAATGGTTACAACCTTTACATTTTGAATTTTAATTGATTATATTCCTCCACCAGGCGTTCCGCCACATCACGGCGGAAAAGCTGTTGCATTAAAACAACGTCTTCAAAAAGGGATTGAAAGTTTGACAGTTTTCTTCACTACGTACTTGTCACAATGTGGTGGCAAAGTTGCTGTATTGACACATCAGAACATTAAGAAACAGTGTCTTAGCACTGTCAAGATTTTGAAACCCTCTGTGAAGGCATTTGTATACTCTGAGGTCGGCTATGTGAGGCGGTCATCTCAGCATTTGTTGGATGTTTTCCTCACAGCCGTTCAAAGCGTGGCGACTGCATGCCCACCCCCCATAAAGGAGCCCAGGCACAGACAGCTTACCTCTTCCTCAGGGATGACTGTGACCCAGACCTCGTGGACCATGTCCGTCCAGCCTGCCTCCAGGAGCACGGCGGCGTCCACCACACATACCTGTTTACCTGGCGAGGACAGAGTGTCAAGAGCGGTGGGGAGGTCTCTCCTATGCTAGTGTCAACAAGCATTAATCCTCTTTCTCTGTTTTCTCTATCACAGTAAGGAGTTAGTAGTGTGTAGAGGACAGAGCACAAAGGTCTTGTGTCAGTGGTCTTCCCAATGACTCCTCCAGATTAATCATCAATTCAATTTTGTTACATATCACCTCCAACACCACATCTACAAAAACGTTCTAGGGGAAAACACTGCCTGGCTGATGTTTAGCAGTGTTCAGTTCTACAGCACTGAGGGTGAAAATATAATACCTTCCTCTCTGGCCTGCAGAATTCTCTTGTTGACCAGAAGAGCGATCTCAGGCCACACGATGTCTGTTAGGGCTTTTAACCGTTCCTGCAACAAAAACAGCCACCTCAGTAAACCGCCGATACATTCTGACATTCGCAAAGTCATAACGAGCTGGAACATTGCTCATACTGGCCGTTTTACCTTGTTTCCAAAAACCTTCTTTCCTAATGCACGCCTGTTGATGCTTTTATCTTCATTCAGAATATCTGCGAGAGACAAAATAACAAAACAAAACAACAAACTCACATCACTGCACTGCCAGAGACAACATGAACATCAAGGCCAAAGTAAACATGTCGTCCCCGATGCATGATGCAGTCATCGCCTGGGCTAATATTGTTAAATTTAGTCATACAGTATACGTGTATAAAGAGAAGAAATTTTGAATTCTTATAATATGGGACCTTTAAACGCCAGAACACAGTGATAAGATGCATTATCCCTCCAAGTTTTGTCAAAATCGAACCAGTGATGTGGCACTCATGGCCTCTCAAAATATCAAATCTGAACCTTTATAGCGCCCTCACCAGGCCGACCAGTGTACAAAATTAAGTCATCCCTCCCCTTTTCATCAAAATCAAAGATCAAGTCTTGTAAAAGTCAGACCGGTGGTGTCTGAGATATCGGCTGAGATATCACAGACAGACAGACGCACACAGCCGGAATCATAGCTACCCCTGATTATAACATCGCCTGGTGGGCAACATGCTCTCCTCACCTGACCCAAACTCCTCCAGCACCCGCTGGTAGGCCGCTGTACCCTGCTGGTACGTCTCGTGGCCCAGCTTGTCGCTGTCGATGCGGACAGCGCCCAGGGCCTCCAGCCGCAGGGCGATGGAGGTCTTCCAACTGCCGCTGCCCCCCGTCAGGCCAATCACGTACGGAAGGGGAGGGGGGGGGGGCGTGTCTTCGTTCGGGGGGGAAG
>OMOV01093500.1:0-11189 GCA_900312565.1 Beryx splendens
AGTTCCCTGGCTTCTCTGCTGAAATCACCTGCATACACACACACACACACACACACACACACACACACACACACCCATTCACCCAGGAAAGCCCGTTCTAACTGAGCACATACTGTGGATATAAAACGGGAATAATACCAACATGTTTTCTCACAACGCTGGTAAGGATGAATGTTTTATGAAAATCTTTCTGATAGCAGATTAAGCAATACTGATAAAAGAATAAAGGGTTTTAAAAAGTATAGTTTTTTCCAACTGAACTTGTTTATGCAAAGTGATACGGTTTGAAAGAATAAAGAGAAAAGCATACAGATACATAAAATTATAGAAAATTAACCACTACTACAACACATCATGAACTGAGGGTAATATAATAAAATGTTATATTCACAAACAAATGTTCATTAACGGATTATTTTTTAATTCTGTTTTATAGTGTTTTATAAATGGGGTGAAATGTTCTAGTGACCAAAAATTTTATAAGAATTTATAACATGAGCAAGAATTTAAATATTTAGGTATCATAATTGATTCACGACAATTCAGCTTCAGAAAACAAGTTAAAAGAAAGTAACAAATAGAATTAAACTGATGATTTCCTCCTTCATATGGGGAAGTAAACCCCAAGACTTAACAGATCCCTACTACAGCGACCTAAATCAGAGGGTGGAATGGGACTTCCAAATTTACTGCGCTATTACAATACGCAAAATATTGCATACTGGGTCTTCCACCCAGACACTCATTGGTGCGAGCTAGAATCACATTTTGTCATTCCAACTCTTTAAAAGCTTTGGTATGCTATGGCAAGCAATTCAAACCAAAACAGTATAGTTCCAGTCCAGCAATCATATCCACATTAAAATCTGGCAACAAATTATGAAACACCTCAACTGGAATACACTCCCCCCTGACTACACCAATTTGTAACAATGACCTTAAACCAGCCAAAATCGACTTCAGATCTTCTCTCCGGAATAGACAGGGCCTCAGCATGTTGGTGACCTCTACCACAAAGGCATTTTTGCCAGCTTCGCCCATCTGTGTCCTACATTTAATCTTCAACAGTCTGAGCTCTTCAGATATTTTCAACACTTTCTCCAGTCTAACACACCGCCATTCCCAAATGCCCCACTCGCCCCTGGAATTGATCTCCTTATACCGTTGACGAGAATGACAAAGCGGCATACTTGTTTTTTATACAACCTCATACCCCGGGACACACCACCTGCCCTCATTAAAATAAAGACAGAATGGGAAACAGAATTAGGAGTCACTTTTTCAGACATGTGGTGGGAGGAGGCACTGAAAGAAATAAATTCTTGCTCATCCTGTGCAAAGCTCCAGTTTATTCTGTTTAAAATACTTCACAGGGCGCATTACGGTAAATCCAGGTTATCAAGAATATTCCCTGATATTATCGATTCCTGCGAAAGATGATCTCCCTGTAATCTTACTCGCAAGTTTTGGTTATGCCCAAAACTGGCGGAGTATTGGAATTCTTTCTTTAAGGTTATGTCAGAGATATCAGAGCTAACGATTGAGCCATCCCCTCGGATCGCTATATTTGGCATTCTTGAAGAAGGCAATCACGTTTCGGTGAAACAAGCAAATGTAATTTCATTTACTTCCCTAACAGCTCGCCGGAGAATCCTCCTCCTGTGGAAACAACAAACACCCTCCTCTGGCGCCTCTTGGTTACGTGATGTAATGTCTTTCCCAAGAAGATCAAGTTCTCACTGCGGGGTTCGACTGCAAAATTCTTTAATTACTGGCAACCTCTTATTTCCTACTTTAAGAGTTTATCCTCTCTCTCCTCAGACTAGTTGGTTAATATGTCTACACGCCTAGCAATCACTTAGAGGGTGAATAGCACTTAAGATCTAGTTTAAAATGGTATATCCTCCCCTTTTTTATTTATTTATTTTTAAATGTGATGTATTTTCATCTATGTATAGTATATATCTGAATATATGGGTACGTGAATACATATAGGCTCTCTATTTGGAAATGCAAACCATAGCCTCCCTTGGCTTATAGTATGGTCAAGCAGCTCACAGAGGATAAGGGTGGGTGGGATTTGGCGAGGGATGTTTGGATCTAACGGGTTCAATATTCAAAACCTTTTTGTGACGCTACTTTGTCTGTTGTTGCACTAATCTTTTACAATAAAATGTGTTCACAAAAAAAAAGGAATTAAACTGGTAAATTTTAGGTACATACAGTAAGAAATGCTATGATTCTGTCACATATGAATTATTGTCTGACTTGCTGGACACACTCATGCAAGCTTACAATAAAAGTTTTATTGCAGTCTTGCATGACTGCGCAAGACTTGACTTACAGATGGTCGATAAGCAACCTCCGGAAATTCTAGACAAAAAGTCAGAGTTATCACCACTGCAGAAATTTAAACAAATATGGTATTTTAAGATGGGGCAATATGATTCATGTTGTTAAAAAAAATGTTACTAGAAAGTGACTGTGTGGTTGCTCCCCCGTCAGAAAGCGGAGAAATACACTATCCTATGGAGGCCAAAGATGGTGGAGAAAAAATACAGCTCTCCAGCACCTGCACTGTCATCATCAATATAGAAGATGGAAACAACCACCTTCCTGTCTCCACGGGACAAACTGTGAGCAATTAGCTCTTTCCTCTCCTTTCTGTCACAGAAAAGTCATTTCAAAATTAAAATTAAAAAATGGCATGCAGGTTATAAGACAATGATGCATTTTAGATGGAATTGTATGTTCTCTTTTACTGGATAAAATACCCATAATATTTTACCCAGCCTGCGATAATTCAACAGTAGTCTATGCTCTGGTTTGGGTGTCAAAACACGACCCATTTTACGCTCCATTAACTACTAAATACTGACCTCTTGTGGTTGTATGAATAATGAAAGTGCTACATTAACTACAGCCATTGATATTGCCCTATATAGTACATAGTGTGAATGGATTTAGGACTGATGCAGTGGATGCATATTCATTTTCACCCATGCATTTTCACGCATCATTTAGCCATGTAAATTAAGGTTTAATAATAATTAAATATTAATTCATCCTAATTCTTGTTTAACCCAAATGAGTTTGGAAGATTGAAGTATTGTGTTTCTAAAAATGATCTGTAATAACCAAAATATAACTCTGCTGGTGTGGGCCTCAATATACTGCACATGTTATGAGCAAGTGAATGATATGTAAACACTAATCACGTTTAAAACTATTTACCTCAATGCATTTTATTTTATTTTTGTAACTGCACTGCATTGGCATCATTGTGGGGAGAAAAAACATAATTGTGTGAGGTCTTGAAATAGATCTCAAACCACTGTTTCAATAAATAAAGGCACTGTTTCAAGCAACAAAGACAATGTGTGTTGTCTACTTGGGTCTGTAGCCGGCCTGGAGGAACCAGTGGTAGGCAGAGAGGACGCTGGGTGTGAGCTCCTGTTCCACCTGGAAGCCTTTCTGAGGATAGTCCCGGATTCTCTCCACCACGCCTGGACAATACAGGACCAGAAAATAAAAAACAGCACATGTGCAGAATAGCAAGAGCTTAAAGCAGTCAATACAGAGCAGACATACAGCAGTGGTGTTGAAAGAGTGATAGAAAATACCAAGCATGTAAGAGATGAGATCCAAAGCTGTGCCCACAGTGGGGTGGGGGTATGCGGAGATGTCCATCTGGGGAGAGGTCACGATAGCGCGTGTGAGCTCCACCTGCTCAGGCCACTGACGCAGGAAGGTAGCGTAAACCCGGCGCTCCATGAAGGGCTGCTGCACCAGGATCACTCTGGAGGCTGTGGTGGAAGTGAGAAACACATAAGTAGTATCAGTGGAAGAAACAAGACAATCTAAATGCTGATAAAAAAACAGCTTTGATGGCTCAGTGGGTAAGTGTTCATGTTTGTGAGGTTTCATGAGATAATCATTATAACCAGGAAAGCGGATCAGTGTACCTGAACCTGCTGCCCCCTTGTTTCTCAGAACTGCTATAAGCACAGAAATGGCTACAGATGTCCCACCTGGGATGTTGTTCTCCTTAAGGACTCTGTGGGAGAAGCGAATATTCTCCCCAGTGTTGGTGGCCTCAGTCTCCAACAAGATGCTCCTCCTGGGAACCCCCATCTTCAGCGCCACCTCCAGAAAAACATCAGCCTCTGGTCTGGTCCACACACCTATTTGAAATATGCACGGCTGATTACTGATATAAATATGAAACTGGATGGAAACTAATAGGTGTGTGTAGCAGAGAGAGAAAGAGACAACAAGAAAGCAAGAAAGAAAGAAGAAAACATGAGTACGCCCTTGCTGACCTGCAGTCTGCTTGCCCAGGCAGCCAGTGAAGACCAGCCATGGAGCCCATCCCTCCAAGAAGAGAGCAGCTGACCTCTCAGCAACACGCAGGTCATGGCAACCCAGGCCAATTATCACATCACTCTGAGAACAAACAGTATGCTACTGTCACGCCTAATAACAACAAATGGGTCATAATGTCATTTTGAGCTTCATTTTGAGGATATGGGGCAGTATAATGACAATTATGATATCTGCATTATCTATGATGTCAGTTTTATAATGAGTTTTAAGTTGTTATAACATAAGTGAAATGGCTAATAGATGTGATGACAATTTCAAGGGAGAAGTTCTTGGATTTATTTGATGATATAAATGATCATACAACAGTTCATCCCATATTACAAGCACATAATACACCTTGCCTTTTCCAGTAGCTGATGCAGACGCAGGTAGTCCCATAGGATTCTGGCCCTTTTCTCACTCTGATTGTCCATTCCTCTCACATGCTGAGCTGTGGAGAGAGGGAGCGGACTTCAAAATATGAGCCAGAGCACAAACAAAAAGAGCACAAAAAGCCATGTTTTCATAAACATGAAGCCACGCTCACAACTTTCTCAAGCACAAATGACAGCCAGTGACCTTAAATGTGTAAGAGAGGAAGCAGTCATCCTAACTTCAGCTAGCTTACATCAGTCATGCTAGCTTACATCAGTCATGTATCAGGAACCACTGACACAGAAAATGTGACACAGCAGCCTCCATAACAACACTGGCCTCAGGCAGGTGGTTGACGTAAGCCGCCCTTTAAAAGAACAGGAGACTACAACAGTGGCCAGTTTTACCACAGCTCAGGCCATTTACTCCCCAGCGTTTCTAGCCCTAAACATCATCCGCATGCCATCTGTCCCGGGGATGAAAGCTTCTTTTCTCCCTCTCAACTCCTCCAGCCACTCCAATGCTTTTCATCTCTTCCTCCCAAAGTTTGATGAATGCTTCCTTTAACCAGAATGCATTACGCAGCTCTGATGACGAGTCATCGTGAGAAAAGGCCCACTGATTGTACATTTCTACTCCCACGGGAAATTCTCATGATTAGGTGAATCTAATTGGCTGAGGCCCTATTTATTTTTTGAATGGCTAGAATTTTTTTTATTCCTCTGCTTTACTCCGATCGCTTATCTGAGCGCAGCATCACTGCATAGAGCCAAATAGTCAAATCCATCGCATCACATGATGTGATGAACTGAACTTGAACTGTCTGGCCTGATTCAAACCATGAAATACGTAAGGGATAACGTACAGCGCGCCGGTCATTACTGCGAAATGAACCCCGACAGGGTGATGCAGGACCCCGGCACGAAGCGGAGGGGTCCTGCATCACCCTGAAGGAGCTCGCTGTACATTATCCCGCTTATTACACGGCTACTTAGGCTACTAAAGAAATCAATAATTTGACGATAGGCAACCAGGAGAGGCACTCCCGTTGTTAATTTGATTATTAAAGCAACAAAATTTACCGGACTTCTTTCTGCGGATTGATATGAGCCGTCTATGATCAGAGCTGCGTCCATAGCAACGGTCTGTTATTCATAGCAGCGGTCTGCTATTCGGAAATAACAGACCGTAGACCCCTGAGCGGCTCGCTGTATCCCTTACATATTTGCAAAGCATTTTTCTCAATGAAGTGACGTCACATAAAGTGTATCATCCCTATCCCCATCTTACTTGCTACTGGAAAATCAAGCTAGCAGCAGCAGCAGTACCCAGTATAAACATCCACCACCTGCTGAACACACAAGCAGCAGTGTCATGGGGTCAGAGGTCAGTTGACCTTCACGCTACTCCTGGTGTTTTTCAGCCCCCAAACAAACAAAAACACCCCTCAGCAATCCAGAAACAGAATGGGATCAGTTTGCTCCTGCTTTGCGAATCTACCAGATTCCTTTATTCTTTTAAATAAGGTCTGTTGCTCACCACTATTCCTCCGATCAGCATGATTTGTTTCTCTTGCCTGAGCTAAATTATAGCTGACAGTGAATTAATGGAAGGGAAAAAGTAATTTTCATGTGACATCACAAGAGCTCCCTGATTTAATCAGCCTTATTTCCTTCAGTGCTCCCTGGATATATTGACCACAGGCCATCTTTTTTTCTGGGTTTGATATTAACCCAAAAACTGTTCAGTTAATGAGGTAATGCAAGTTATTCTTAATGATGAAGGATGCACACCCTCTGCTGGTTCGTTTTGGAATTATGTTTACTCTCATTTATTGGGTAAAGTTTGTGTCCTAAGTAATCAGTCAGAACATGTAAAATTATAACATTTGGCATAGTGATACGCAACAGTCTAACAACAGTTAGAGACTGGTAGCTTGTGTAATTTTTTTTACGCGTCTGTTTTGTCACTTTTCCTATACAAGGGGTTTTTGGACAGACACTGAAAACATTATCAATGAATGTATTAGATGTGGTTTCTTCCAATCAATTCACAGTCCCCACATCGTCTCCAGCCATTGCTAAATATATCATATATAAATGTAAAATATCCTTCAATCTTTATTTTTACAGTTTAAAAGTTATTCATCTCGATACATTGACTTTCTAAGGCTTTCTACTAATACTAAATTCCTGAATTTCCCCAAGGGGATCAATAAAGTTCTATCTTATCTTATCTTATCTTAAAGTACTCAAAATTTAGAATTTAAGTTGTTTTTTTTTACCTGTAATCTGTGGTCCTTTTGCCCTTGTCAAAACTCTGTACTGAATATTGTTTTGTGTAAATTGTATTAAAAACTTTAAATGAATCTCAAAAATACTTTCAATGTATACCATCTATAAAACATGCTACAAATCACAATAAACTAATAAAAAAATATACAAACTGCCAGTGTTTTCAAATAAATTTATTAAACAATTTAAATACATGTCATATGTTATAGTAACACAAATATACTTACAAACCACAGAATATTATGAGCTGAGGAAACAGTTTTTACTACCACCTTGTGGCTGTGCCTGCCCCGCTGCCTTCTCCCTGGAGGTATCCATCATACAGCTCTCTGAGGTGCAGGATGAGCTCCTCTGTGTTCTGTCCTGTGAGAGCCGACAGGGGGATGATCCTCTGGGTGACGTGGCTCTTTAGGGTCTCTAGCTTCCCCCGGGCCTCTGGCAGGTCCATTTTGTTGGCGATGATGGCGTGAGGCCGGTGGGACAGACCGCGCTCATACTGTTCTAGTTCGTAGCGCAGGTGCTGCAGCTGGGTCCAAGGTTCTTCAGCAGACAGGTCCAGCACGAAGAGCAGGAACCGACAGCGCTCTATGTGTCGCAGGAAAGAGACGCCCAGGCCGCGGTTCTGATGAGCCCCACGGATGATGCCAGGGATGTCAGCCACTGGACAGAGCGAGGGGAACAGAATATTTACAAAACGGGACAAGAATATCGATTTTCTAATGTGTTGTAAAAGATGCCCTTGCATTACAGTGCATGTAAGAAAACAGCAATATACATCACAATACAAATTATGCAGTGCATGAATGTCTTTATCCTTTACAAAATCAGCGTGCTGTATCACAGTTGGCCTAAAATCACCTACCTGCTACTTGCTCATGATCCCTGTACTTGACAATGCCCACATGTGGGTTGAGTGTTGTAAAAGGGTAGGCAGCTACAGCAGGCTTGGCATTGGAGATGGCCCTCAACAACGATGATTTCCCAGCATTTGGAAATCCAACCTGAAGTGGTAGAGAGAAAAAAATCAATTCATTACTTTTTCAATACACCTACCAATATCAAGTGCTTTTACAGTGCTGAATGCACCAATACACTTAAATACACCATTATGCCAATGTTCTTTTACAACATAAGCTTAAAGTGATGTTTAAGCTTGGAGTACCTTGGGTTGTAGTAGCTTCCTGACCATGATATGTCCAAAAATCGTTAGTCATTTTTATCGGTTTCTCCTGTCCTGTGATTCATGAGGAGAACAGAGCTTTTTTCTCTCTGTTCAGACGTGACTGACGATTTTCAGGCTTATATCATAGCCATGAAGCTACAACAACCCACGGTACTCCCTAGTTCAACATTTTCATTTTGCCTCACCAGTCCAGCATGGGCCATGGTGCGTAGCTCTAGCTGGAGGACCCTCTCCTGGCCCTTCACTCCTGGGGTGGCTGACATCGGGGCGCGGTTCTCGTTAGACAGAAAGAATCGGTTCCCCTTCCCCCCGGCCCCTCCATATACAGCCAGATACTCCTGGCCGTGCTCAGAAAGGTCCACTACTGTCTTGCCCTGCTCCTTCACCACGGTGCCTAATGGTACCTTTGCGAAGGGAAAAATATCAGAGCGTCAGTTCAGGAACCAGGTTTTACATGTAGTAAAAATATGACAGAACTGTTTGTAGGTTAGATTCCATCTGTAAGCGAATGTATGGACTCACAAAAATGTAGGTCGAGCTGCCGTTCCGCCCGTAACAGTTCTTGTTGCCCCCAGATATCCCATCCTCTCCCTTGTAAACCGGAGCTACTTGCGCCAACGATTTGACAAGCCGGTTAACTGAAAGCACGCAAATAAGGGATACAGATGGAAACACCTTGTGGCATGATGCAGGCAGCATGGAGCCTAACCATATTGAGACTCTTGTCAGCGACTATGTTGACATGAAACCTTTCAACAGCACTGATTTCCTCGCAAAAGCCCAGCTACTTTCCTGCAGCAGCCTGCATTGCAACATGAGTGCGTACATAGGGTGGGTAAGTTGTACAGCACATGGTAAACAGACCAGTGTCAGCCTCAGCACACAATCGCTTACCTTTAATGATGATGTTTCCCCCATCACCTCCATTCCCTCCATCCGGTCCGCCCCACTCTTTCCGGGGCTCACTGTGAAAGGTGCTGGCTCCTTTACCACCCGACCCGGCCACCAGCTTCACATGGCGATGGTCAACAAAGTAACGGGTCTATGGGGCCACAACAAAACATAATGTTATAGAGTTGGCTTCATTAGTTTTCAGAATCAAGCAGCTCTGATTGGTGGTGGAATACATGGTATGGTCACACAGCTTACACACATACCAGTTTCTTTTCAGACATGTCTTGCTTGTGGTTCCCTCGGACCTTGGCTCCCCGCGTGCAGGTGGTGCTGACATCTCGGACACCGTCAGCGGCTTTCCGTCTCCACGCCGCTGACGACACTGGAGGACTAACGTTACCGTGGCTGAATAAGCTCAACTCGTTCCTTCCTCGTCTAAATATGTATCCTAAAAGTATGTCTGGAGAGAGGCACCTCCGGGCGTTAACCCTCGATAACGTGGTCCACATTGTGACATTCAGCAGGATAAGGTTATTATTCTAACGTCGATTTTGCAACGCGACCTCGACCGTTTGCCTCGACCCATGAACACAACACGAGCAACGAGCAAACCGGGAATCTGTCAAGAAAGGGCTGAGACTGTAAAGTTATATCACTTTACGATGGACATCAGTTCCTAAAAACACAGAGCCAAACTATAGGTAGGATAGGCATGTCCAACGGCATGTAGTCTACCTACTGCTAGCACGCAGACTACAGCTAACTCTGTTTAGCTTCTGTAGTTTCTCTCTGAGCGATGACAACTACGGAAAGCGAGAAGGGTCTGATAAGAGCGCGTTGAAAAGCGATTTGGTATTCGCATAGCTTCACAACGCCTACTTTGTAGCACTAGTGAGCAAGTGCGATTATATGTTCTCACTTTACGGTTCTCTCATTGATTAAACACAATAATCATGTCGGAAGGAATGGATTTACCCATAATATGTTTGCTTAATAAGACGTTTAGGCCCATGACAGTCTGCTACGTTATTGGTCTTCTCAGGGCCGATTTGCCTACTTTTCCTACCTTAAATATGGGCAGAAATCAATTTCTACTGACACATATTTCTGCCCATAACTAACACACTAGCCTAATTTTGTATATTATATGTAGCCCAATTTTGCATACAACCTAGACTCTTATTGTGCTGTGTGACTAATGCTAGGACTTCTTTTTCGAAATACACAAAGGTCAGACCTACAAAAGGTGAATGTCAGTTTATTTTATATAATAAACAGTAACAAACAGTGGCAATGCAGTTTTACAGTAGATCAGCGGATAACATTCATATTGGACTATTCAGACCAGTCTTTCTCCAACACACGCACACACGCACGCGCGCACGCACGCACGCACGCACACACACACACACACACACACACACACACATAAAACACGAAACAAGTGCTACCACCCAGATCAATGATGACACGCTATAAAGACCTTGAAAACACTGTCGTACATATTCAATTCACAGCAAAATGAAACATTGATACAGATACTTTGTAACTTTGTAGAGAAGCCTGTGATTGTCACTGTTGAGTGGAATATAGTTATTTAGCTGTTTGACAGCCAGGTATCCCCATTCCTGATTAACCCTGCGAAAACACTGCAACTATTGTGTTGGGGTAAGTTGAGTTACTACAGTATCAATCATTCATATTCATAGTTATCACTGAGTTAATACACATTATTACCCCAAAGCTGGACCCTCACAATTATAGAATCCTTATTACAAATCATAGTCCTTTGCAATAAACTGTGATTAGCATAATGACCAGAGGTGCTCTCTAAATAATTGGAAATAAAAACAATATCTGTCCATAGTGTACTTGATGATAGATAGATAGATAGATAGATAGATAGATAGATAGATAGATAGATAGATAGATAGATAGATAGATAGATAGATAGATAGATAGATAGATAGATAGACAGTGTTAACAATTAACAAATACATTAAAAAATTAATTAAATTAAGAACTAAATAAGGCAAGTGTGCTTGTAGGACATAGTTATATACATTTGTCTTAAAATC
>OMOV01093517.1:0-16575 GCA_900312565.1 Beryx splendens
CTCACCCCCTCTGCTGCCTCGGCCTCTGCCAGCCCGCACCACCCGGCCGGCCTCCTCACCTACCCGCTGTCGGCCCTGCAGGTGAGCTTGCTGTTCTGGCCTTGAGACCAGAGCATGAATAGTGGGGATGGGACGATATATCGAAATTGAAGGTATCGCTATTAGAGATGAGCGGATTGCAGTTAATCCGCAGGGACCGCGGTTAATCCGCGGATCGGGCAGGTCGGGTCATAAAAATTAACATTCTGAATAATAGCGGATGGGTTGCAGGTGGGTGAAATAACACATCATTAATGAGGAAAATATTAATTACATTCTCTAAAATGTGAACATATTTTAAGCTTCATTTCTGCTTTTTTGCTCGTCCACTGTCATGCCCACAACAGGAGACATTAGGCTCATTAACGCACAGTCCGCATTTACGCACGAGGCACAGCAGTGTAACTTCATTGATTATTTAAATCTCCAGACACGCCGACAGGATCGGTCAGGATCTAATGTTAATTAATGTTCTGTGTTCTTCTACATATCCAAAAGGTCCACTGTTACACACACACAGCGCACCTAGTAGCAGCAGAAACAACAAGTGTGTCTCCCCATTAAGAGAGACGCTGTGTAGACACTAATAACCGTTATTTCTGTTCTACAGGAGAGAAACGGGACCGCGGCAGCGTACACACATAAATAAGAAACTGTATTGCAAAGGCGCAGTTCACCATGGAAACGTTTAATTACTGAAAGCAGCCTCTCTAATCTTTAAAGTACATTGTTAAAGAAAACACTCACTCTGAAAACACTCTGAAATGTCCATGCCAGGTGCGGGTGCGGGTCTATAAATCGTAGAAAATAATTAGTTTCGGTGGGTACATGCATCTCTGATCGCTATACAAAAATGCAAAAGTACATGTCGTGGGGCATAAAATTGAATCGCGATATTAGCGACATTTTATTATGCTGCAGTAATCACAAATGAGACCGCTGCCCGTCACAACCACAGTCCCAAGCAAAGTCCCAAGACATTTTTAAATTGTTTTTTACATTCTAGTAAGCCAATGCCATTGCTTGAAAGATTTGTGGCTCAGAAATGAAGATAATTCTGCACAATCACACTTTGTTGTTATTGAACTTTTGTTTATGACATTGTATGGTGATTGTAATGAATCATATCGCGTATTGAATCGTATGGTGAGGTAAGCATAGCGTTCCGTCCCTCGTGAATAGAGATAGCCGATGTTTGGCGTGTGCCAGAACGGCAGGGTTGTAATTATGACTCACTCTCTCTCTCCTGCTCTCTCCTCTCTACCTCCTCTCCACCCCCCCTCTCCCGTCTGCAACCTGCCCTTTTGTTTTCCCCTTGTCTCTCCAGGCGAAGTCAGGTGGTCCGTTGCTGGGGGTGCCGTTTGGAGGCTGGCCCAGTGGCATGATGAGTCCCAGCCTGCCCCTGTGCAGCAGCCCCAGCCCGATGCCAAGTCACTCTCTGGAGGGCAACACGACAGCGAGCGTCTCCAGTAAGAGTGAGTCACCCTTGCCCCGCATCGAGAAAACCCCGTCCGTACCTTCTCCTGCCCTGGAGATGCCCAAGTCCCTGGACCACCTCGCACCTCGGCCCATTCCTGAGGGTGAGTGATATAGAGCCATGGAAAGAATGTTAAATATGTATCGCTCTAGTTCAATGGTATTTTAATTGCATTAAACTTTGTAGATCTAAACCTCAGACAGCTTATAATATGCAGGGTGCACCAGAGCATGCTATTAAGGGCATAGGTGTGTAAAGAAGGTGACCTGATGGTGGGATGTCAGTTACTCTGTCAGATAGAGGTAGTAACATTAAGGGAGATGCCGCCATCTTTACACACTTGGCATACATGTTTCACACAACACACATAGTTTCAATAGCTTTCAGTCATTGGAAAGATTTCACTTGCCTGAATAATCAAGGATAACTGGATTAGTGAGGTTCTGCTGTGGTACAATTTCAATTTTTTAAAATAATTTCTAAAAAATTGGGCATACCATAGCATTTTATTATGATGATATACTTCAATATCCTCTTGCTTACATGCCTGTTTTTTCTGAATTCTCTCTCTTCCTCTGTCTCTTTCTGTCTCTCTCTCTCTCTTGTCTCTCTTTCGCGTGTGCCCATGTAGAGATGCTAACAGGTTGGTGGCGGGTGTCTGACATCGAGGAGCTGAGGGCCTTGGTCAGCGCTCTCCACAGCCGGGGCATCAGAGAGAAGGGCCTCCAGAGGCAGATGCAGAAATACATGGAGATCATCCCCCAGGTCTGCACCAAGCACAGGGATGGTAAGTATCACCCCACTCCTTCTGATCACAAACTACAAACTCACCCTGCACAGTTAAACAAGACACAGGGCATATAGGAAATGGATTCTTTTTGTAGCACTAAATGACGTAGCTTTGATGTGCTGTCAGTCAAACTTATAAGCGCTTTAGTCACCCCTGATGATCACAAAGACTTAAATCCTGGAGCGCTCCTTGTGCCCGGTGAATACCCTGTGAGCATAAAAGCTGCAGCGTTTACAATGCCATTCACCATTTGATTTTGCTGCAATGCTCAATGTTCCCATTTATTCCGAACATAAAGGATAGCAGTAGTGTTATTGATGACGGAACTGGATTATGCTTTATAAATATCCGTGTATTGAGTGGGCACGTTGTGTATGTGTTTGCCTGCGTCAGTGTGTGTGTGTGACTGACTGATTTCCGACACAGTATACCGTATATATGCCATGTGCTCCATCCAGTGGCCATGATTGAGCTGTGCGAGCTGGAGGAGAGCCAGGTCAGCGTGGAGTCGGTGCGAGGCTGGTGTGTGGAGGAGCAGGCGATGGAGATGGACATCGCTGTGCTGCAGCAGGTGGAGGAACTGGAGAGGAAGGTCACCACAGCCAGCCTGCAGGTCAAGGTAAAGCACCGACACAAATGCACAGACACCCACACACACAGAAATGCACATATCCAGATATGTAAAAAATATGCACAGACCTGTGGCGTGCCGCGATCAGAGGCGGAAAGACTTCACAGCTCGTTTTCCTCTCCCAGGGCTGGACGTATCCGGACCCTCAGTCGGAGCGGGAGGACCTGGTGTATTACGAGCACAAGCCCCTCGCCAAATCGTCAGCGGCGGCTGCAAACGCAGGAGACAAGGACTCCAAGGAGCATCAGGAGGAGCGGGTGGAGAAGGGCGGGGTGATGCGTCACCCGGACAACCCGCTGGACATAGCAGTGACACGTCTGGCCGATCTGGAGCGCAACATCGAGAGAAGGTACCTGAGGAGCCCCTTAGGTACCACCATTCAGATCAGGCTGGATAATGTGGGTACGGTCACTGTCCCTGCCCCCGCCCCATCCACTAGTGCTGACAGGGAAGGGTAGGTCATCTCTCCAACCAACGCTCCGCCCCCCCTCCTCCCCCCCACCAAAAAACCTCTTTCTGTGTGTGCTTTATGTTTTCCCACGTTATTTAAAAAATGAGGGTCTTCGCTGCTCTGACAGCAGCATTTTTTGCCGCCTTCTTGTTGTATTGTTGGTCTTGTGCAGTTTTTTTTATTTTTGGCTCCACTCAGTTTCTGTTTCCATGTGGGGGTTTACTGACATTGTTTTTTCGGCCTTTCCTGCAGTCATCTGCATGGTGTTGTGCATCAGTAACCTTGGTTATGGGCATACTCATGACTCCCACCATATACTCTTGTCAGGTCCCACCCCTTCTCTCTCTCTGCATGGATGTCCCTTCTACATGGCAATTTCAGTGTGTACCTGTCCCCCAATGCCCTGCACCTTCAAACTCCTCATGCCTGTTTCTGCACAGCTGGAGCTCTGTGTGGTCTGCTGTCTTGTTGGCGGCTGGTTCAGCTGATAGTATCCTGGTGCGTGTGTACGCCGATGTGTTAGCGTATATTTGTGCTTTCAATGTTTCCCCCAGGGGTGAGGAGGAGGTGGCCCACGGTATGAAGGTGTGGAGGAAGGCCCTGAGCGAAGTGCGCAGCGCTGCCCAGTTGGCCATGTGCATCCAGCAGCTACAGAAGTCTATCGCCTGGGAGAGGTCCATCATGAAAGTGGTGAGCAGCCCTTTCCTCCTCGTTGTTTAAAAATGCGCTCTATCCGGGGGGGGCTGTGGATGTGTTTTTAATGAATGCACTCGTTCTGTAGTACTGTCAGATGTGCAGGAAGGGAGATAATGAGGACCTTCTCCTGCTGTGTGATGGCTGCGACAAAGGCTGCCACACCTATTGTCACAAACCCAAGATCACCAGTATCCCCGAGGGAGACTGGTACTGCCCAGCCTGCATATCCAAGGTATCAAAGCCATTTGTAATGCGTTGTCATCTGTCTACAATAGATCACTTACTCTTTAGCTGAGATTAATAGGCTAAAATTACTTAACTCACATTCTTTTATACATTTTTTGAAACATCTCCTGTGCTTTTAGAGTACAGCAAAATATCTACACTATACTAGGCTTTGATTTTCAAAGGCCAATACTGCTATTTTGCCAGTAGCCGGTATTTCGTGGCGATATTGAACATCTTAAAATCTGACCACTTTCATGCCTTAGAAATTCCCCCAAATTACAAGGATTCGCGACAACATTTATACCCACAAGTGACACTAAAATCCTCCCAAAAAAAATTACATTTGTATAGGTGGTTAGCAGCTCCTAAAAGAAAATAAAGAAAATACAATTTTGTTGTGCATTTTTCAGGCTATTTTTATGAAGTTGTGGTCAGGGGAGGAAACTCCATAATATGGGGGTGGATGCCATGACAGGGTGATATCTGACATTTAATAAAAGGCTAATATCGGCCCGATCTATCAGTCTAACCGTTCTCTACGCTATTAGTTTTAATTACATCAGAGCCCATATAATAGATTGTTTACTCTGTGTAGGCAAGCGGCCCATCTCCCAAGATCAAAAAACCTCCAAGCAAACCGTTAGCATCCAGCGGAGGAGGAGCGGGAGGTAAGAAGGGTGTAGAGGTGAAGAAGAACGGGAAGCAGGCCGGCAACGGCGAAGTGTCAGAGGACGACTCGGCCAGTGCCAGCAGCACGCCTAAGAAGGCAACGAAAGACACCAGCAGGAAGAGGAAAACGGAGGAGAGTTCGCCTGCCCCGCCAACAACCAATCAGGAGAGCCCTGTGTGCGTGAAGCGAGCCAAGACGGCTAGAGACAACAACAGGGACCTGGGATTATGCAGGTATGCACGGCTGGCCTGCTCGTACTTGTCTTCCTCTTGCATTCTTCGTATATTTCATGTCACCTTCTTCTAAACAGTTACACAGTAGCTGGCACCTACTAGTCTAGTCTAGTTTATTTATATGACTCATAAGTCTCAAAGGGCTTTACATACATACATATACATCTCATATACTACATCATACATATACACACTACATAGATATACACGTCAGATACATCCTATACTAGGTCATACACACTTCATATACATTGTTTACTACATCACATACATACTATACATCATATACTACAGCATATACCAGATCAGTGGTACTCAACGTGGGGTCCGGGGACCGCCAGGGGTCTTTCAGGGGGTCCCCAGCAAATTGATGAATTGTTAAAAGAAGTGAACACAATTAGAGAATGCAGAAGAATGATTATTTTGGTCATAGTCTCACTGTTATCTCTCTACCTACAACACAGATAGACATTAGACAATTCTATCACATCCAACAATAAAATATTCTCATATTTAGACAAAATCTCATCAAATGGGGGTCTGTGGCTCTAATATGTGCTAAATTAGGGGTCCTTGATATGGATAGGGTTGAGAATCACTGCACTAGATCATATGCATCATATTAGTATGACGTATATGACTACAACCTACCTGTCTGTTCTTTTATGATTAAATGATATACTTCCAAATGAGAGACAGAAGGCTTCTCAGTACGATAGAATAGGCTTTTCCCCCAACAAATAAAATTCATGCTCTGTATCCAACCGTGTGTGCGTGTGTGTGTGCGTGCGTGCGTGCGTGCGTGCGTGTGTGTGTGTGTGTGCTCGACAGGGTCCTCCTCGCTGAGCTGGAGCGGCATCAGGATGCATGGCCTTTCCTCACACCCGTCAACCTGAAGTCAGTCCCCGGATACAAGAAGGTCATCAAGAAGCCCATGGACTTCTCCACCATACGTGAGAAGCTTGTGAGCAGCCAGTAAGTTCACATAAGTCCTGTTGGTTCTTTTTCCGCCTCGTGACGAACGCCCGCAGGGCTGGGGGGAAAGTAAAAGTCAGAATAGTTTTGATCGGGGAAAAAGACGTTTCAGATGTTTTACTTACCACTGATTCCTTAAATATGCGTGGTGTATCGGCAGAGGTGGAAAGTAAGTTAGTACTGGCACTTCACTCCATTTTATGAGACTTTATTCTCCACTGCATTTCAGATTGAAATACTCCACTACACTTATCTGACGGCTGTAGTTGCTGGTTACTTTGCAGGATAAGGTTTTACATGC
This sequence comes from Beryx splendens, assembly GCA_900312565.1. NCBI lineage: Eukaryota > Metazoa > Chordata > Actinopteri > Beryciformes > Berycidae > Beryx > Beryx splendens. The sequence continues at coordinate 6,492 of OMOV01093517.1, forward strand.
AAAACATACAATAAGCTCATAAACTGTATTGCATTGTCAGAGTTTAAACTAGCCAGCAGGATATGGAGAAGTTAGACCTACAGCATTAAAATACTTCTTCCAGGTTAATGCATCAATAATTCAACACACAGACCGTTCTTCAGAATGAGTACTTTTGACACTTCAGTATATTTTACTGCTAATACTTCTTTACTTTTAAGTAAGATTTTGAATGCAGAGCTTTTACTTTTAATGACGTATTTTTCCATTATCTGCTTTTACTTCGAGAAAGTAAAGGATTTGAGTCCTCCTTCCACCACTGCGTGTTGGTGGATTTTGATGTGCTTTCTCACCGACAAACTTAATTTGCTTTTATTTCAGGTATCAAAACCTGGAGACTTTCATCATCGATGTCAACCTGGTCTTTGATAACTGTGAAAAATTCAATGAAGACAATTCAGATATCGGTAGAGCTGGTCACAACATGAGGAAGTTCTTCGAGAAGCGCTGGACTGAGCTTCTGAAACAAACTAACTAAGTCTGTTCAGATTCTCCCCATAAACCCATTCGACTTTTCATAACGGAGCACCAGGTTTTTGTTTTTTGTTCTTTTTAAGAATGTGGCTTTGCAGGATGGAAGAAGTCAATTCCTTAATAAGGAGCCTAGGGTGTGTTGAGAGAGATGTCACCTTGGAGAAAGAAAAAAAAAAAGCCGCTATATGACGTGCGCTGGATTTACTACAACAGGGATAAAAGCCCCAAAGAGTCCCAGAGAAATGGGGTGTCGTAGTGCAATACCATTCCCTGTCTCAGAACACTGCACTGAATGAATCCTCAACTGTCACTGATGTATCTGCGCTAGAATACTTTCCACTACCTGTAAATATCCTTTTTTTATTTAATCGTATTATAGTGAATGTATTTAATTTTGTAATAATTATTTATGAATCAAGGTCCACTTCATTTTCTATGAAAAGGAAGAATCAGCTGAACTGCTTTGAATTGAAAAGGAATGTGTCTTTGTGCTATAATTTTTCTCCCAAATATCAAACGAAGCCAAGAAAGAAAAAAAAAAAAAACTGTTTACACTGTTCAGTGCTTTGGGGCATCAGAGGACTGTATTAATTATGTTCAAACTGCATTTATTTACAGGAACAGCAGAGGAACAGTTAGACAATGGTGATTCATGTGTATATACTGTTTATTAATGTCAATATTATGTCTTGTTTGGAACGATGTGTAAAAATTGTTTAAGAATATTAAGATATTGTTTATGCCTTAGAATGATTGTAGCATTCTATTTTAGTGAACGTGATGAAAACATTATTATAAATATTGTTTGTACAGTATATACATATCCTCTGCAAACACTGTGGTATCCTTAATCTTGGTAGTGCCTACCCTTCCAACAGGGGCATGTAGGGGATGTTATTGTTTTTAGTTTTCATTTTTACGACAACATTATTTTTTTATATGATTTAAATCCAACAAGGCCTCCAAAGTTGGACAGTGACACAGTAATCATTCCTTCCCATAGCAGAAAAAGGAACAACAAGCATTCAGTTATGCTTCCATGATGCATTTCCTCATATCTGCCACAGTACAGAGGACCTAAGGCCATTTGTAACCACTGTGTTGAACCTTGCTGTGTGTTGTGGCCTGATGGAGGCAGCTAGAGTTTTTTTGTACCCAAGTCAAGAGTACTTGAAGTTACTTTATTTAAGATATTGTGGAATAAAAGTATCATTCTTTTGTAGGAGCTTTATTTTTCACTAGTGTGTGGCACGGACCTATTAAAAGGATGTTTTTCAACCTAAATGACTTCTTCTCTTTTCTTCCCGTCTCACACACACTTCTGGTTAAAGGCCTATGCTGTAAGTCTGTGGAATGTCCCTTTATTTACTTATGTTGACCTCATTTCAGCTGACGGTCTAAATTAAATATGTCACTAGAGGGCAACTTTTTTGTTCAAGCTGTGTATCAGTTAACAGCTTGATGTAAATGCGGTGGTTTGCGTGGGCTTTGAGGAGAAATTGTTTCACTATCCTTTGCCTTACACCTGCATTGCTAACAAATGGTAAGAGGAGACTGGTGCCAAAAACACAAGCGTGAAAAAGGTTGTAAAAGGCATTCATATATACAGCAAAGTATACATTTATTAAAATGATGCAAATACCAAAATGAGGTCTCGAAGTTCAACGACTTACTCACACTAAGATGCTCGGATCTGGCAGGAAAAGATCCGTAATCTGAATGAATAAAAACCTTACCATTTAAAAAAGAAAAAGTGGTTATTCTGTGAAAGTGAGATTAGATTTTATGCATTCAGCGGTTTCATTTTGAAAGTAGTTCAGCAGCTCACATGAACTTGATTTGTTGCACACTTGAAAGTATGAGTAATAATAGCATTTATTTATATAGCCCTTTCCAAAACAAAGTTACAAAGTGCTTCACATAAAAAAGAAAGAAAGAACAACGATAGCTTAAAAAAACGCATTTTGTCAACAAAACCACACAGGCTCCAGCATGCAGTGTGCCATACAGCAACAAGGAAGTGAGCTTGATCAATCTGCCAAGCAAAAGTGTAAATAAATAAAAACATAAAAAGCATTTCATTTTAGATAGAATGGTATGTATTGGATGCAAACCTAAGAAAATCCAAAGTTTTCTCTGCATGAAGAGCCTTATTTTGCTATATTTTTGCACATGAAGTGCAAAGTACAGTGCAAACGTTCTTCTCTCCAAACAAGGCACAGGTAGTGCACGATGGTGCCACGTGATACAAGGAGGTCAAAATACATGAGTGGGCCTATATGGATACCAATAAAGTGCGTATGATATACAATATGCTGTACTGGCAAGATAGCAAGACCCAGGATTGCCAGAGGTTCTGAAACTTTAACCACACAAACCAAAACACACGATGATGTATTGCAGGTGTCACAGTGCTCAATTCCCTGCACTCTTTTTATAAGAATGAGTTTAGTTAGGCGACTCGAGCAGCGCGGTGGTGATCAATCCGCTGTGATTCATAATGCAGCAGCTTCTTTTCAATATCTCTTCCACGTCGCGACCTTGTGATTTTTTTGGCTTGCTGCAGAATTTTAAGTGTGATATTTTGTGGTCGGCCTCCTACCATAACCACTGGAGTGGAGATTTAACTGTTTAAAATGCATGCTTGTGTTCTGCTATTCTTGCTGTAAGTGTGTTTGTCTTGCCAATATACTGAGGTTTGCAGAGACGTGGTCAGATAAACGCGCAGATGCACAGATTCTTAATGTTGTTCAGCTGGGGTACAAAAATGTCCAGTTGTCTTAGACTTGGTAGATTTTATTTAAAAAGGTGCTTGTGTATATATTTTCCATATAAAAAAAGAAAATGTATAAATACCTTAGCCGCTTTGTCATCATTTTCATAAGTTATGTCTATGACATATACAACACGTTCAAATGTTTAGAGATATCCTCACTTAAATCCCTCCAGTAGGCTAAACGGTAATCCTGCAGTCATTAAACTCATGTTGAATAGTCTCCTGTCTTTACAAAATTAACATACATCTTCAATATCCCCCAAAAAATAGATAAAATATTATTGTAGGGCAAATTGTGTGTAGAATTTTAAAGTGGGGTTCTCTACCTTTGATACTGACCACTTCAGTTTTCCAGTTTATTTCTTCATTACTAAAGGGTAAAGAGAAGTTATGTAATGTTCATATAGTATGTTGCCATCTTTATCAACCATATAAAATATGAATAAAATATTGTGATTAAACCATCTGGGGAAGAATAAAGATATAGTTTTTTTTTGTGGTGATATCAGTTATTTCATAACAGCATTGTGTGTGTGAGAGAAACTGTGGACAAAGCATGTCTTCCACGGGAGGGGCGCTTACTCATGGAATTTGGAAAGTTTGAGGTAATCTTGCAGGGATGTAATTTCATTTTCTCAAGAGCTCCAGTTCCCCCCAAATGCATTCTGGGTATTCTGGGCACCTTTAACCTTCTGCTTTGAACACTTGGACTCTAGCAAGGATCATGAATATCAATTGAATAGCCTATCAATTTAGTTTTTTTTCCAACCTTGGGTGAAAGTTGGAGCTTTGACAAGTGACTGGACTGGACATCATATTATTATCCTCCATTATCCTTTTTTTTTTATTATTTAAATTTTGAATCTCAGCCCACAAGTTTATAGCTATAGATATAAACTTATTATAGCTAATGTATATATATATGCATACTGAGTAAATAAATATTAAAATATATAACAGAAATAAAATATATAAATATAAAATATTGTAGCGGATCTCGCTTCGTGACGCAAGCACGCATTACGTCAAGGTCAGCTGTTCGCTGAGGAAGTAAACAAACAGACAAGAAGACGGAGCAAGGTACAAGACGCTGTTCTACCTGTTGTAACGTCGCATACATATTATATATAGTTTACCCACTCAGCCTGTGTGTTGTTCTGCTTTCTCACAGTCTTTCCCCTGGTGAATAATACTCGCTTTCCCCACAGAGCCAGGCTGTGGGGAGTCAGCTGCACCTCGGTCGGCTGCTCTCTCCTCTAACGTTAGCTAGCTTCAGCTTGCTGCTTTGTACGTCGCATAAAGGTGTCCGTATCTCTACGTTAACGTAAGCGTTTACAGTTCAGGAAGTCTAATGTTTTTCTTAACGAGTAGGTTAGCTATGTCAGTTTCTCACCCCCTTCTTCTCCTATATATATGAAATTGAAAATAACATGAACAGCTCAACTTCACTTCAGTTAGCTAGCCCAATCATCTGAAGCGACTTAACACACACAAGTGCCACTTTTATTTGCCTCCCACCTAGACTACTGCAACTCTCTTTATTTGTTGCCTCAATAAAGAACTTTCTCAGACGCCTCCACCTTGTATCTAGAATACAGCAGCTAGGATTTAACTGCTGCTTACAGAAGAAACAACACCATCTCCAGTCAGGCATCAGTTCACAAACGTTAGGGAGACAGTGTGAGCTAAGCAGCGTGCAGTACAAAGTACATTATTGTCATTTTAAGGTAAAGTTGGTGTTTGAACTTGCTGATTCACTCTTCAGTCTACTTTGCTGCTGCTTGAATAAGCAAATAGAGACTGACGAGTGAATCTGAAGGACTGGCCTTCCACCCTTTTGGGTTCAGGTGTTTGGAGTTCAACTTGCCATTTTCACTTATAATGTGTTACGTTTCTGATTTCCTCCACATTTAGGACCGGCTCTCCAAATGGTGTCTCTCATATGTACACTGCAAGACCATCGAGACGATGTCAACTGGTGTGCGTTCTCGGCATCCCTGTTAGCCACCTGTTCCGGGGACAAAACTCTCCGGATCTACAACACCCGCGACTTCTCAGAGTTGCCCTACTCGCCTCTGTCGGGTCATGGCTACGGTGTCCACTGCTGTTGCTTCAGCGCCTGCGGGCAGTTCCTCGCCTCGTGCTCGACGGACGCCACCACGGTTGTCTGGTCGATGGCCACGGGAGAGATCGAGGCCGTCCTAGAGCATCCTGGCCGCAGCCCCGTCAGGGTCTGCGCCTTCTCTCCTGACTCTGCTCACCTGGTTTCCGGTGCGTCTGACGGCTCTTTGGCTCTGTGGGATTTCCCCTCTAAAGTGCTGCGCAGGTAAAGCGGATAAGGACGGAGTACTGTTTCCCACTGTTTAATAAGAGCTACAGGTTAGCCACAGAGGCTGATAATGTGTATTCAGAAACAACGTCTTCAAAATGATTCCTTCAAATTATCCATTCAAACACATGTTGACAATAGCATATGTATTCCTGTCGCCTGTGTTCATGTTGTCGCTCTGGGCTGTGTCTCTAAAGGACCGGAGCGGTGAACGACACGACGATGGTAGCCTGCTCTTTCAGCCCCTGCGGCCAGGTGTTTATGACTGGGTCCACCTATGGGGACCTCCGGCTGTGGGACCTGGCTATGAACCAGCTCCATGCAGAGAAGAATGCCCATGACCTGGGAGTCACCTGCTGCACCTTTGCTCCCAACATCCTCAGCGGTGAGAAACATGACCTGGAAATGTCCCATCAGCTGTTCTGTGGCACATGTCTTGATCAAAGGTTTCTGGCACAAATTACATACATTTTTTCCCACAAAGTATGACTTAGTTACACGTTGTTGCATTCTTTTAACAAATAACCAAATTGGTAACTATCAGCCTTATGTCAAGACTAATTGCTGTTTATGAGAGATTGAACATAGCGAGAGGTTCATTTGGAGCCACACCATCATTTCATTTGTGTCTTTCAGGTGGTCAAGTGGTGCAGTTTCATCTGGCATCCTGTGGGCAAGACAGCCACCTGAAGATCTGGGCCATTAACAAGTCGAGCTCCGGGGGTAGAGAGACCTATCTTTGCATCTCTCTCTCTCTCTCGCTCTCTCTCGCTCTCTCTCTCTGCCTGTCTCTCCCCGTCCCTCTCATATTATCTTCTCTGCCATTAATACTATATTTTATGGATATTAATTATGGCCTGGTTTATCCATGTCCAGTGTTCCTGTATAGCAGCATTGGCATAGTGTTACCAGCTATTAAAGTGCTGCTACACAGGGACAATTCTCTGGCTAAAGAATGTATAATTGTAGAGTGTCGAGTTTACTGTCATACAAAACCTTGTTATGTTTTTTTCTGCACCTAGTGCGTCAATCCTTGATTGTGTAACTGTCTGGTAAAATGTCAGCACCAATATACCAAGACAAATTCCTGGTGCGCCCGTTGTACCCGACCATTAAAAGTGATTCTTATTGTAATTCCAGCTGACATATTAACCTTTGTCACTCACAACACACTCCCACCTTCAGCACAGAAACTGTTCCACCTATGTGTTGCTGGGCATGTTGACAGTCAGTCAGTGGGGTAATGTACTGATTTTGGCTTTTGATTTGTTTCTTTCTGTCACTTCCAGCCTATAAGATGCAGCTCCTGCACACTCTAACCGGGCAGTCGGCTCCTGTCCTCTCCTGTGCGTTCTCCTCAGATGGACAGCTGCTTGTGTCTGGGTAAGATATTACTTCAGACAGAGACATTTCAGATATTACTAACCGTCCTGACCTCCCTCAAGAAAGTTCCCGAGGAATCGGTAGGATAACCTTCAATTGCCTAGCCATGTTTTAGATCAATACGGCGTTGTTGGCCTGGACACCTGTAGGCCATCCTTGACACAAATAAGTGTAGTACTCCATTCAACCACAGGAGGGAGACATGCATCGCTTTATTCCCCAAAGCAAGGCAACATGAACATGAAAATATTTTGACTGTTTGCTTTTCATCTGCATTTCAAATGAGTGAATGCGGCGGGTACTGGGTAATTTAAACATTGCTGACATGATTAAAATTTCAGCTTTGTACTTCCCTCAGCTCTGTGGATAAAACTGTTACCATCTATGATGCGGTAAGTACCTCTCTCTTATATTGATTAACTCAGCATGAGGTTTATATCATAGAATTAACTCAATTATGTCTTCTGTAACCTTCATAACGTCACATTCTTGGTTTGTTTTGCGCTGAACTTGATCATTCTGTTTTCAGAATAATGCAGTTTTGCTTTACACACTGAACCAGCATGAGAGGTAAATATTCACTCTTAGTCCTGCTGTGGTGCCATGACATCAGTGTTTTTTAAATTAGTTTTCTTATTTGGTGTAACCATGAATAAAGGCGTTACTAAAAGCACCAAAGTAAATAAACCCTTTTCTCGCTCATCTCTGTCAGAAAATGTATCTTCTGTATCGTCCACCACTTGCCCCCTTGATGCTGATCTTACAAAATCCAAAAAGAGGTCTTTCCTACAGTTGGTTCTGGTATTTTATTGATAATCAATAGCTCTCTGGCAGCTGTTTTTAAACATGCGGTAGTTCAACCCCTCTTAAATAGCCAGGCCTAGATCTCGTACAGGGAAAAATCCACCGTAAAACACCCTAACACTGTTATATAACAGCTGCTGGCAAGGTACCTCACATTTCTGGGCCTGTTTTGTTGTTTGGTGGTGTATTTTTCTGTCTTTTTTTCTTTAAGGTTATTTTTTTGCGGCATTTTGCTTTTATTAGATAGTTGAAGGAGAGGCCAGGAGAGAGAGAGAGAGGGGGGGGATGATTTGCAGCAAAGGTCCTGGTCCAGGTTTGAACCCAGGATGTCACGGTTAAATGGCATGTGCCTTAGACCACCAAGCCACCAGGATGCCCCTGGAGTATTTTTCTTATTCCCACAGATAACTGGCCAAACATAGAAGATGTAACATCATGTAGAGATATTTCCTGCACAGCTACAATTGAGTTTGATTGCGGGGGAAAATTCAGCTATATCAAAAACATCAGTGGTAAATTTTGATGTCAGTCCCCCAGAATCAAAGGAGCAAGAGCTTCTTTTTAGACTTAGCATTTTGCACTTTGATATTCAACAATCATAGAAGATCACAGAGATACCAATTTCTCCACTGACAGTAGCTTCAATAGACCAGAATGCAATTCAGCGCCAAGACACGTTGCGATTTGAGAGGGGCACGGGCGCTATTTCTCTCTCCACCTACACGTATACCCCACAGCTGAATGATCACATTTACACGCCATTTAAGTGCCCATACAGCCACCTTTGACTGAAAGCAACAAGCTCACGCCCCTTCTCTCGCGGTTGAGGAATGCCGTTTTGGGAAACGCAGGAAATCACTAACTGAAGTAGAAGCAGACGAGGCAGGCTGATGGAAAGTGGGTACGCCAAAAAAGTAAATTACACTTACACTTCATCAAAAAAATAACTCGGAGAACGCACTGAACTTCACAAAAGGATGATATCTGACAGTGTCAGAGTATCCACGCATGGATTTATCCTTTAAATCACAGCAACTACAGGCCTGTCTGCAAGCTTTCATTTTTATCTAAGGTTTTAGATAAAGTTATTTCAAGACAACTAATTACGTTCATGAATAAAAGCAGCATTTTTGAACAGTTGCAGTCAGGTTTTAGAGCAGTGCATGGTACAGAGACTGTCCTCATTAAAGTTACCATTGGCTTTCTTTTAGCAGCAGATTCGGGTGAAAATTTGATTTTAATCCTTAGATCTTAGTGCAGCCTTTGATACTGTAGACCTTTTTTTTTTGCTCACCCCCTCATATTCTGGGTTGACATCAAAGACACAGCACCTTATTGGTTCAGTTCATATAGAGAGCATTCTTTATTATATTATACTTCTCTTCCTCAGCACCCATTGCCCGCGGAGTTCCTCAGGGTTCAGTCTTAGGCCCCCATTTGTTTTCTTCCATTTCTACGCTCATGATACACAGAGAAATCCAGCGACTCGAACAGTCTAGCCATTCCCAAGGGACATAAATTGCTGGATGTCACAAAATCTTCTGCAGCTAAATGAAAACAGATATAAGAGATATCATTTTATTTGGATCCCCAAACACATTTGAATTGTTTTTTAAGTAGGATCACTATCAGGCAATGTGACGCAAGCTGCCAAAAATGTGGAGTAATTTTTGATGCCGACTTAAGCTTTGAAGAGGTAAAGAGAGTAGTACAGTCTTCCCGCCTTCAGTTGAGAACAATTTCTACATTTTCCTTTAGACTACTCGAACTCCGACTTTATTCATGGTATCAATCAAAAGTCTCTTTCACATTTCCAGCTTGTTCAAAATGCAGCAACTAGGATTTTAACTGGTACAAGCCAATCTTATTTTCTGCTATTTTTCCATTGTGTTATCTTCTATTCTTATTTGTTTTAATCTTGTGCTGTCTTCTTGTGTTCACTTGTTTTAATTTATTTTACGAGTTTGCTGTTGATGTGGTTTTAATGAAGTCGCTTATTGTTAAGTGCTATACAAATGAAGTTTACTCTTGTTGTTGTTATCATAAAAGCAGACGCTCTTTAATTAAACTTCAAGGAAACAGAAAATGTATTGCTGAAATAAGTGACATTCAAGTGGCTGCTCTCCTGTGCTGCAGGTACGTGACAGCTTGTGCCTTCTCTCCGACGTCACCGCTGATCGCTACAGGATCCATGGACAAGACCGTAAACATCTGGAGGGTAGAGGACGGATGCAGCGGCCATGGTGGGGGGAACGAACACACACACACACACACACACA
>OMOV01093529.1:0-14284 GCA_900312565.1 Beryx splendens
ACACACGAACATAGGAAACACACACACACACACACACACACACACGCACACACGCACACACGCACGCACGCACGCACACACACACACACACACACACACGCACACACACACACACACACACACATGCACACATCTCCTGGGTTCCACCATTTTTCCACTGTCCCCTCCTGATCACGTACGAAGATGCTCAGCCCTACTCACTATTCAACAGTCGGGTCAGAAAGAAATCCAACAGCAACAGGACAGAGGCAGCATTTAAACTCACCCACTAGAATCTTGTAAATGGCAGTTTTGCCTCGGAAAATGAGTAAAAACACTCATTCTGCCCTCTGCCCTCGTTAGCAGAGGGCAGAATGAGTCTGAGTCTGAGAATCGAATTCATTAATGGCTTCTGCTTGTCAGTTGGGACACAACAAAATAATGCATTCATCCTTAGCACTCAAATGCATGGGCGGGCATTCACGGTGAATTCCCTGCAGTCCATGTGAAATCAACATTGGAGCCATACGAGCAAGTAGGCTATGCCTTGGTAAGTTAGAGGTCATCAGTCACTTTCAGTTTGGTTGGTATTTCAAAATGATTATAAAGGATTTATTACAAAAACCGATGGAGTGTAATCGGATTATACCTGATAAAATCAGAACCCACACTGGTTGTGAAACACTCATCAAGATGTATTACAAGTTTTAAAAAGCTTTGGAGAACCAGACATGCCCTATCCTATGAATAACTGGGCTGTCACTTAAACCTTGTTAAGTCTTTGTCCTCTTGATGTGTGTTATACAGTATTTACATCCAGTCCAAATCATTCTGTGTTTCAATTTGATTTGATTCAGTGATTGTCTGTATCAACTGTATCAAATTTAACAGGAACAACTGGTTTCTTTTCCATTTCACATCAACACTTGGAATATTCCATAAATTGCATGAGGACATTAAGAAACATGACTGGTTATTTATTTTATGTACAATTTACCATCTAATTAAAATGACTGCAAACAAGACTATGAATGACTCCAAAATATTATGGTCCACATTGTTTTTACACTCCAAGGCCCAACATTTTCCAAACTAGTCCAATACCAAACAGTTTCATATTTTCCATAAAGCAATACTGGTATTCAAGGCATGAATCATTTTAAGCATCTTACATTTCATTTAAAGTGGAGACTCAAAATACTGATAACTGAAGCAGACAAGGTTCTCCTTCCAATCTTATATTGTTATCAGAACAAAGTTCTTCTAGGGAGAAAAACAATTGTGTGTACAAATTCAATTTTCTGAATCCAAACAGAGAGGAAAAACCTCTCTCCAGCAATGAATATGTATGAATATACTGGGAGAAGAGCCTGTCTATTTGATTGGCAGCCTATTAGCGGCAAAGACTGCATGGTGTTCAAGGGAATCAGTCTCAGGACTGTGATGGGAATAGTGTCTGCCGCTGTCCCAGATGCATTAGTGGAGATGAACACCAGTACTTCTCATCTCCTGAAGGCTTCTGACCAATTTATTCTGTCCAAGAGAGAAATTTCGGTGACACTTTCTATGATGCCCATGTCTATAATGCATTATAAACATACTTATAATGCGTTATAAGCTGCTTATAGCACTGTATAATTATAGTTATAAGCACTCATAAATATTCATAATGCTTTATAACAATAATCATAACACATTGTAAAGCCTTTTATAATGACATAAGGTGAATACTAGGAATACTAGGTCATAATACTTGGTGGTTACCATGGTTACCTTCTGCCTTGCTGGAGGAAAGATTCTAAGCATTCTGTCAGAAGTTGACGGTCAAACTACACCTCAAGTGAGAAATAGTTCCTGTAGTCCTAATTTGAAAATGGCAATATTAGCTTAAAAATCCTTTGATTCAGAAAACTATATTACACAGAATAATCTTGCTGTATTGTTTGTTTATAATTCAGAAGTATTATATTTAGACTTGGTCCTCCAAATGAATGGAAGTGAATGAGGAGCCTGACACCTGGGAGGATGACAGGGCCAGTAGTGGTCGCTGGCTTATTTGTAGATGACTTTAGACACAAGACTGCTGATTTTTGACAAGTTCTACTAAAGTGAAATATTCCTTTAAAGGTTGAGCCTTACCAAATGTTAACACCATGCAGTGCATGGGTTGCACCTGTTTTTTTAAGGAGTCACTTTCTTGATCAAACGTTTACATAAGAGTAAAATATACAGCTAAAGGTAAAGTAGAATTGTTTCAGGTATTATCTATAATTTGAGTCAATTTAGTGTTTAGAGTGAGTTTCTGGGGGAAACATTACATAAGTGAAGTGTAAATGTCCATCATTCAGTTGTTCATCATCAAAAAGTTGTGTCAAATTGGACTACTCAATTTCTGGTATGACCCATTAAACAAATAAATTCATTTTACGTTTTTGTTCTTGCATAGATTTAATGATATTTTTTCACTTTACTTAAAGCAAACAATGACCACTTATTGTTGCTTATAACTATAACTATAATTATACAGTACTATAAGCAGATTATAATGCATTATAAGTATGTTTATAATGCATTATAGACATGGATGTCTACCGAAATGGTAATCCAAAGCAATTAAATTGTGTGTCATTGCAGACATGAAGAAACTGATTTACCTCTCTCATCCAAACCTCAGGCATTGGATATAATCAGTTTACTGGATAGTTAAAATGAATAAAAACATGCTGAATATAAACTATATTTTAATAATTAGGTGCCACAGTGAGAGTCTCTTTGTTGATACATGCTATTAGAGGTTTCTCAACTCCACAGTATGAGGCATTTTGAAATATGCGTGCATGCGTGTTTTATTTTGAAAATCTAATGTTCTGGTATTTCAATGTATCTCGTTCATTTGAGCATTACTCTCACAGAGTTGTATTCTACTGGCCTGTTTCTATGGTTTCAGCACAAGCATGCCACATCCATGTTTTGCATAATGCCACAAACGTAATGAACACAATCTAACTTCTAGTTCTACAGTCTTACTGGGTTTTTAACACGCAGTAATGGGACAAGGACGCATCTGCTATCAATGATCCTTTCACTCTTCATCTGCCTGCACCAATTCCCTTTACTCCTCTCCGACATTTTCAATCTTCTCTCTATCTCCACATGTAAAACTCTCTAATCCATGTTGATGCTACCACCTGCCTTCTTACTGCATGTTGTCTGTGTCTGTAGGCGTCTGTGGTACTGCAACAGTCAAGGTGACCCAGCGGCACTCGACTCATTTGTTCTGAAGGTTACCAGGGGATGAATTGCGGGCAGTTCATCGGAAACAACAATAGACACAATATAACTTTAAAAAGTTTTTTCTTTCTTTAAAGCTTCCCACTGATATACAGTGGAAAGAGTCAGGAAGGATGTCAGATAAAGAGAAGGGACAGCAATTTCTAACACTACTTCGTTTTTCACCTATCACCGTTTGTCTAGTAGGTCAGGTTTATACCACACAGCATCCCTGGATAGCTCCTCTGTACTGCTGCAGCACTTAAGAACAATTCAACATTTGGTATCTTTGCTGGTTCATTTGGATCCATCTGATCTTATCAGGCTCTCTGGCTGGGTTTATGCATTGCTTACACAAGACTGCTCTGTGTCTGCCAGCTACTGCACAAACATGGACATAAAAACGGGAAGTGTAGAGAGTTACGGCATATGATCCAATGGATTTTGAGTTTTTCTCTGGAAGCCTGGACCCGTACCCACCTTTGTTTACAAAATAGTACACAAAGAGCTCCATTTAGATATTGCCGGTTAGTGATCTAAAGAGTGAGATGGCAGCAATGGCTATAAATTATTATTATTATTATTATTAGTCAGTGGCCTTGGAATATTCCAGAGGGACACATTTCAGTTCTTTGCTGTGGTCCTTCATTGTCTGGAAGTGACTTTGTTTTGGCTGGGTAGCATGAGAAAATGCATGAGAAAATACCAATACAAGTCTAGCTGCAGTGATGTGGCTTTTCAACTTCGTACTCAACCCTTCAATTCCATCATATCCAGTAACACCCTAACCCAAAAAACAACCCCCACCCCCTCACATTCTATTATTGGATCAGACAGTACTGGTGAGCCATAACACCCTCCCACTAATGAACTCTTCTGGACTTCCATATTTGCTACCAATCCACTTTAGCCACTTTAAAGGCATAAATCACCCCAAAATGAAAATCCACTGATTATCTACCCACCCCCATGTGAACCACTAAACACACAGATTGAGTTTGTCCCCATAGTTCCATCTCAGCTTTCTTCCTAATATAGAAGTTAATGGGGCCATCATTTTACAGCTCCAAAACAGCAGAAAATGTCCATCACATTTCTCCAAATAGTTCATGCAGAAGAATCCCAAGAGTTTTGTAGCCAAGCATTTGCACTGTGGGTCTAAAAGTCTTTACCAAAAAAAAGAAAAGAATAATAATTTTGGGGTGAACTACTCCTTTAAGAAGCTGGACTTAACACTCAGCTTCACACTTCTGCCAACTATAAATACATGCATCAACCAGAATCACTTCCCCTGTCCTGTAAAATTAAGTTTCACTTGACCTCACATTTCCAACATCACACACACTCACATACACCCGATTCCGGAAAACAGTGCCATTTCACGATGGCTTATAAAGGATGGACGCATTTCTAATCGATCTACATCTCTCAACAGTGTCAAATATAAACTAAAACCTGTTTGATGGTCCAAACTGCGTTAAAACCTCCCTCCTCTTCTTCATCCCTCCCTCCTTCCTTTGAACACACACAAACACATGTATACTTTTACTTAATTTATTTGTCTTATTCAGGCATTTTATCGTACCATTCTCACCTTGTTGAGTTTTGCTGCCATTTGTGTCATTGTTTGTCATCGGTTTTTTAATTTCTTGTTTGGGGGTGAGACATTTTCATAAGCCCTTTCATGTTTTTAACTCAACTCAACTCAAATCAACTCAACTAAACATAGAAACACATTTCTACATACTGTAGTGAACCTGCGAGATGTGAGGCTCCACAACCTCCCTCGTCAGGCAAGAGTTGGTTGTTTAAATATAATAAAGGGATTGGCTGAGCAGCAGGGACACAGTTTTAGATATTGCACGTATCGCACGTTTCGGCTTTAGCTCATATTTTTGGTGCATAGGTCAGCACATAACGGGTATGTGATGTGAGGCTCGTCCCAGCAGTAAAGTGTCTGAACAATTCCCTCCATTTATGCAGAGCTGGAGAGGGTTGATGAGGAATTGCACGTTCTCTCCCTAAATTATCACGGCTCAACGACCACCACACAGATTACAACACAATGGAACCCAAAGCATGCTGGGAAGCATTCCCCGAGACTAAGGTTCATTGCTACTGTAAGAAAGTTTGACAGAGAGAAACTTGCAGAGTTTGGTACAAAATATTGTTTTGATGTGTGGTGCACTGGCTAATATCATAAAAATAGTCAAAAAAACAACAACAATCAGTTGATGAAAAAAATAAGAAACTGTGGCTATATAAAACTATACCTGGTTATGATTCATTCTCACTTTTCACTTTTAAAAGGTGAGATGGAGATTTTATATCTTTATTGTGTGCTAAAAAACATCCACGCAGATCCAGGTGGAGCAGGAAGAGGCAACATGATAAAGCCCACTGTTTGATTTCGTGACTTCAGAACATGACATCATCTGATGACTATCGGGTGACTTTTTGAGCAGCCAACTGCTACTTTCCTTGGAAGAGAGTTGGCAAGACTGCACTCCTCAGTTTCAATTCAGTTCAGTTCAGTTCAGTTCAGTTCTCCTTGCAGCCAGGTGCATAAAAACAAGCATAAAAACAAATAAGCATCAATACACAAAAGTACATAACACATGGCACAAGACCCAAGAGAGATATATTAAGACCATGTTCATCCACAGAGCAGCATTAAAAGAAACAGCACTAACAACGACTATCCTGCCTATCCTTTCATAAATAAACTCTGAGACATTTGGCTGTGCTGTGCTCTGCTGTGTTTTGCTGATAGCTCACGTTCGCTCTTAACGACTTCATAATCATTTTTGCTCATCTCAGTGAGTTTTAACAGATTTTAAGGTAGGGCTAATGCATAGAGTCCTGTAGAGGGGAAACGCATGGATGTGTATGTTTGTGTAGCAGAGACATATTTTTGTGTTGCTGTAAAAAATGAAAACGTAAAAAAAAAAAAAGAGATTTCCCTTTCTCCAATGACAAGAAAAAGAGCTTGTGTGTCATTGAGTCAGAAATCATTCCTCTGAAGGGATTGGTCTTAAGGAAATAGTTTTCAGGACATTTGCTTCTGTGCAGAACGTCAGCAGGAACTGTGAATCACATAAAAATCATAGTCATGTAGGCTACCATAAATATTAGGGTGTCTACCAAATAAGATAAGGCCTGGGAAGACGATGACTTAGCTAAAAGTGAGTCTGGAAATTCCCTGCTCCTGGCCACACACATTCACATTGTCACACACTCGATTTCTTCAAAATTGTGAACTACAGTGTAAGTAGGCATTGTGCCACATGTGCAATATTTGTGTTTATAGCCTGTCAAAAGAGGAAAAGGCAACCATGCCCACAGCAACCAGAACCAAGTTCTTATCATCATTGAGAAATATGGTGAGCCAAAGAACAGTCAGTGAAGTAAAATACAGAAGATTCACAGCATGTTCTCCCTCTGCCTGATAGAGACCATCTAAAATTGCGGAGGGATTTACTACAAAGCCAGCGTTCCCAGGAAGGGCTGGAGCCTTCATCTATAAAGAATAAAAATGATTATGACCGAACAGCTGTGCAAAACCGTCCATGAATAAACTGCAAATGCTAAGGGAATATGAGGGGAACCAAATCAAGCTTTAGGTTCATGAATGACAGCACTGACATGGACTTCTACCTATGCACTCTTCTAGGAACAAATTTGATCATGAGACATTGCTGTAATTGAAACCTGAGTTAACTGTGATGTTGGTTCAGTCTTGCCCTTCAAATCATTATGAGTTCAATGGTAAACTGAGTGATGCCAGATTCTGCTACAGTCCTGTTCTGACATAGATGGCTCTGTTTGAAGAGGTGACATGGTAACTACCTCATCGCGTGACTGAACCAAGGAATAAAGCATCTACAGAGTAAAACTTGTGTAATATTGAGGTACCAAGCCTGACTTTACTTGGCAGTACAGTTCCTATGGTGTTATCTAGTACTTTCATAGGTATTGGGTAATATAGTGTGTAACGACCCTCCCGCACTCCTGCTCTGTTTGCTGTGCATGTTCGTCTGTCCTGCAGGAGCCTGGTGGGCGGGGTCATCATCAGAGCTGGCTGAGTGCACCTGGGCCCGGTGAACCCCTTGGGCTTAAGCCATCAGACCATCAGTTGTTCTCTCCCTCCTCACTTATGCACACCTTTTGTTCTGTTTGTTTGGGTTGATGTAGTTTGTGTTGTCTAGTTATTTTCCCTTAGTTTTAGTTAATAAATTATTGTTATAGCTTTTACTTTGGCATATGACTCTCTCCTTGTTACTTCATTGAGCTGTGTTGTAAAAATGGGGGCTCGTCCGGGATCCATATGTCTGTAATATATGGGGGCTCGTCCTATGCTTTTGTTCTTTGTTTAGCACTCGGTTTGCTTTGTTTGTTGGCCCAGTTGTAGCATGGTCAGTGAGAGGCTATGCTGCATTTGTACAGTGTTGGGGAGTTATACGCTGGCATATTTGGTGTTTGTTTGGTTTAGTTTGTGTTCGGGTTTTGGCTTACTGTTGTGTTCTCACTGGTAAGTTATTCCCATTTCATTTGTTGCCTGGTATGATTTATATGTGGTAGTAGTTTTGTGGTGTTTGGTGAGGGGGGTGCCATCTCTGGAGTCTGGCATTATTGTGTATTTCCCCTTGGGTTTCACTGGTATTTCTTTGTAGTGTTGTGACGAACGTGGAAGGAGCAGTTGTCTTGGAAGCACGTCCCAGGTCTCGAGAAGGTTGTCTGCTTGCTGATGGTTTTTCTCACACCAGTGGGTTTTTAGTGCATAAATACCCACCACAAGTAGTCACATGAAGACTAGGGTTGAATTTCGCATCTAGGTAGCTAGTGGGGAAACTCTGTTTTGGTAGGCTGCCCGAACCATGTCTGCTGGGTGCCCTGTAGGCTAGTTTGGTCCTTTTGTTTTTTTTGTAATTAAGGCTTCTGCTTGGGGCTCTGTTTTGTGGTTGGTTGTGGCTAGTGTTGGGGATTGGGCAGTCTTGGCTTGGGTAAGCATGAGCTATGTGGCTTACAGTTGGTAAGTGCTTTCCTGAAGGCTTGTAAGTTACCTGCTCTTGTTATAACAGTTTGGTCTTTGTTTGTGCTAGTGTCATCTTTGTAACGTGCTGATGTGGCCATTACTACGCTTTGTTTGGGTAACACTGTTACCTTGGGTGGCACTAGGGATGTGCAGCCTTTGGTTAGTGTTTTGGGTGCTGCTATGGCACTGTGGTTTTGGTGTTTGTGTTGTCACAGTGTCAGTAAGACTACTGTCAGTAGTTGGGTGTCCTACTTCGGAGCAATCTTGCTAGATGAACTATGCACACCTAAGATGACAATGAGTGTCATATCTTTTTGGGTGGGAGTTGTTTGTGTGGTCATCCGTGTCAGGAAGTCTATTTCTGTACAGTCTCCCCGTTTGTCCTTCAATCGTACAATCTTAACATTCGCCTGTTAAGGGTACGGACAGCATGGTGGCAGTCCTATTGTCCCAGCCCTGAAGCCTAATTATGTTGTCTGTTTCCTGTTCTGTCTCCTGTGCTATTCTCTTCCTCTTAAACTGCTACCTAGGTACCGAGGTTTGCTGAGGATGGGGCAAGCAGCTGGCCAGGGGCAAGCGGGTTGGAGACATCAACGTTAAATGTTTAATTTTCTAAACTTGTGTTTTGCCTATGTTACAGGGGTTCCTGGTGGGACCCTGTTTTTATGGAGGGGGGTGTAACGACCCTCCCACACTCCTGCTCTGTTTGCTGTGCATGTTCGTCTGTCCTGCAGGAGCCTGGTGGGCGGGGTCGTCATCAGAGCTGATTGAGTGCACCTGGGCCCGGTGAACTCCTTGGGCTTAAGCCATCAGACCATCAGTTGTTCTCTCTCTCCTCACTTATGCACACCTTTTGTTCTGTTCTTTTGGTTTGGTGTAGTTTGTGTTTGTTTACCCGTTAGTTTTAGTTAATAAATTATTGTTATAGCTTTTACTTTGGTGTATGACTCCCTCCTTGTTACTTCCTTGAGCCGTGTTGTAACAAGTCTAACAACCTCATCTCTCTTCTGAACTAGAATATGGAAGTTCCATTTAAGAGAGACGGAAATGACCAATAAGCCAGTGTTTACAAAATATTACATGGTATGATTGCAAAACTTACCACATTAATGGATTGTTCTCACGCTAATAATTACTAATTATCACCAGGAATTAGCTGCATTTAACTGAGAAATTACATGTAATTACAAAATAGTTATTACCAGAAATGAATTACCTTCTGATAATTTATCTGTAACTAGTTATTGATTTGTGTAATGTAAAGTGCTACCAAAATAGGCAATACACCCTTATCAACAAATCACTGATTCTAATTTCTTGATGTCATAACTTCCTCAAAACCATTTCTTTGTAATAGGCTGCTTCCCTACCCTGAAATGAGTTGTACCATGACTAATTAAGACTAGCAGGACTGTTACCATCTAAGAAATGATCCAAAATTGTATTTCAGTCTAGTGGTCATGGGTTGAGTTGCTCTGGGTAGACCTAATATAGATTGCTTTCTGACATAGGCCTATTTCTTTAAACATTCTTGAATACATTTTCACATTTAAATTAAAAATTAACTTCAAATTTTTACTTTGAACGAGGAACAGTGCAACAACTTATATTTCTCCACGTTTAACAGCAGGTGCTCTCAGACTGAATTAGTGTGCAAGAAAGAACAAATCCTATCAAACTGACTGATGTGGGCTTACTGTCTCATCATACTTCCTTATTTTACCTTTTTATCTGTGGTTGTGGTCGCGCTGTCAGCTGCGTTCACATTGCCGCGGAGTCCTCTCCCTTCCGTAGGAAATCGTGGCGCTTTGAGTGGAAACGCAATGTGAACGGTATTATGTTGCGCGCCCCCTGTCGTTCCTCTGTTCCCACCCCTAGGGGGCGCGCCCCCCAGTTTGTGAACCTCTGTTTTAGGCTGACATAAATTCATTGTATAGCTACGTAATAGATGTTATGTGAAGATAGGGTAACTAAATGAAAAAACAAAAAACATAGGTTAACTGATTTTGTTTACACCGGTGGTCATTTATGAGGATCACTGCAGCTTATTTGCCACTGCATCAGTAACAGGTCATTCACCACACTGGCCATATTGTGTGATTCGCTGCCTCTTTAAATTAGCATTGTATTGTTTTTATTGTTGTGGCACCTTTGGTCAGTGTGAATGGTGATAAGCTGTGTCGGGGTCAGAGTCAGATGATTTAATGTGTTATGTCCTCTTCCTCCACATGGCTCCACTGCGCGTCCACCCCCGGGGAGGACAGGATGAGCTTTCAGTGAGACCCGTGCACATGTGACTTTCCACAAAGTAGCCTAATAGTCTACTGAGAAGGGCCGATAAGATAAGGGATTCATAGGCTATTTCAGTTATTTTCCGAACAGCAGTCAACGGGACTGTTTCGCAAGAAATAATGCTTTCTATCTTGAGACTAATAGTGTCCCGTAAGAGCCAAAACAAACCCTGAATGTACCCAAATAAAGGATGATAGCCTTGATGACGGATGGCCGATCAAAATGACTCATATGTCCGACGGATACAGTCGTACAGTTGAATTCTGTTGTATTTTTTTTTCTTTTTCGATCTCTGACTTCTGATGACTGACAGTGAAGTAACTAAGACTGGTAATCTATCATTTTGGAACCCGAGTGTGACTCATTCACTTTCATTTGGGGGTCGGTCCTGTCTCTCCGCCAACCGGACTGCGGGGGCCACTTCCAGTTCCCGGAATCACCTCTCCGGAGCATATGGAGATGAAGTTATGCGTCTATAGCGCGTAGGTCTATGTCCTGGACCAGATACTAAAGCAGCAACTGACACGACCGATACCTCAGTGAGACATAAAACATACGACACATATGGAAGATTTTCTCCATCGGTGTCCCGAAACTCATCCAAGGAATTTACGCAACGTGTGTATTTCTCTGCTGAGCGCACATTTCATTCATCATCCGTGAAGATGCCTTCGGGTCTGCCTCCCTCTCAAGCCCTCTACATCGGGATGGAGGTGGTGATCGCCGTGTCCTCGGTCATCGGTAACGTGATGGTAGTCTGGGCTGTGCGTATCAACCGGTCGCTGAGAGACACCACGTTTTGTTTCATCGTCTCCCTGGCCTTGGCTGACATTGCGGTCGGGGCTCTTGTCATCCCTCTCGCCATAACCATCAGCATCGGACTCCAGACGCACTTCTACAGTTGCCTGCTGGTCGCCTGCACCGTGCTGGTCCTGACGCAAAGTTCAATCCTGGCGCTGCTGGCCATCGCCATTGACCGCTACCTGAGAGTTAAAATACCCATGAGGTAGGGTCTAAAGGTGAATTCCTCCAGTTTTCACTTTGTCTTGTCTCATTGTCTCATGTCCGGACCGCTCTTCTGGCCAAGGTCACTCATCACTTCATTTTCTTGTTACTAGCGGCGCAGGAACAAAAAACCAGTGTTATGGGCCTGGTAGCCTATACATATGGACTTAAGGTGTGTCAGTTGATTAGTGAGTTTATAGTGATTTTATCGTACATTTTAAAAAAATCTCCTATAGTATTAGGCCTACTATAATCTTTCTATCGGGACTCATGTGTCTGTGAGTCAATGATTTTTACAGTGACCTTATTGTGGGCAGACGTTTTATCATTTTATCTCCAGATGTAATATTGCTGTAAAGACTGTATGGAATTACTGATGATAATGATACTACTACTACTACTACTACTACTGCTGCTGCTGCTACTGCTGCTACTACTACTACTACTACTACTACTACTACTACTACTACTACTACTACTACTAATAATAATAATAATAATAATAATAATACATCTATCATCACTTGAACTAGATTATTTGGGTACACAAAAAGGGACATTTATTCCATGTTCCGCTCACTATTTTGAGGAAAGTCTCATATGATTTGCTCGCTATTTTACCTTTATGACAGAGCAAAACAAGGCTCCACGGCCAGGTCCATTTGGCATTTAAAAGCTGTTGAATTTCGCACCTGTGGGGAGGCGAGCTGCGCTCCCAACTTGGATTAAACACACATGTGAAAAAGCATGTGGAAGTCATATGGCTGAAATATTTTTTTTAATCCCTTGGGCTACTCCTGGGCCATTCTAAAATTATAGAAGAATTCACATGAAAATAGAAAAGTGGGAAATGTGCATTTGTGTGTGATTTGGCTGAGGTCAACACCCTGTTTACCAGAGTTGGGGCTATTTATGAACTGAATTGAGAATGTATGGTAGATTCCAGTTCAGTTCCTGGAGTTGGAGATGGAATGTCACCCAGCTCTAAGAAAACAGAATTGGAATTGAATTGGAATGACAAGAAACAGAATAGAATTCCATTAAATTCCATGGAATTCCACTTAGTTTGTCTTGACTTGCTAAACATTATGAATCAAACATTATGAATCAAATAAAAGACAACAAATCAAATAATAATGTATGTG
The DNA here is from genome assembly GCA_900312565.1 of Beryx splendens. Taxonomy (NCBI): domain Eukaryota; kingdom Metazoa; phylum Chordata; class Actinopteri; order Beryciformes; family Berycidae; genus Beryx; species Beryx splendens. The sequence goes on from OMOV01093529.1 coordinate 12,727, forward strand.
TAATGATGCATCAAATACCACCTGAAAGGCTCCTGTAACATGTTATGATAGGCTATTCAGTACTATTGATAATATATAACTAATCTGAGGTATGCAAACTTGAGGGAAAAAAACATGTAATTTCACTGAATTTTATTGAATTATATTGAACTCCCTGAAATGCCAAGTCAAGTTTCAAATTCCAGTTCCTTAGTTGAATTGGAATTGATAAGTTCATTCATGAACTGACCCCAACCCCGCTAGTGAAGAAATCACACCTAAAACCAACACAACGTTCCCTTGAGAAGCTGCATTTCCACAGCATTCATCTTTGCTGGGAGGCTTTACAAGCTCACTGCAAATCCAAAATGGGAGAAACAACACTATAGATGTTGTAGAAGCCAGCATCTCGGTTGCATGCAATTGCTCTCATGAGCTCTCATGTCTCCATGAGAGCCTTTCAAATTGCAGATATAATAATTTCAACTATGCAGCTTCTTTAAAGTCTAATGGATTTTAGAATAGGATGCCTTGTCCCCATAGACATTTTAACTGAATGAGTTTGTCCCTTTAGATGACTCATTTCATAGTGAGCCTGGGAGAGACTGACAGAGAATGCATGATTGGTCAATAGGCTCATGATGGTTGGTTGATTGTGTCATTTCTCAAGCTGGCACCCACATACAAAACATGCATACATGCACATAAAGACATTTGCACTCAAATTGAATAGTCACTGAAAGGGTGATAGAGAGAGTAAAGCAGGTATTTATCATTAATCAAGGTTACACTGACAGTTTAAACTACAGTGTAATATTACTTCAGCTTGATAGCTTACTGTCTGCCATTTATCAGCGTGTACTGCTGGATTTCTCAACACTAAGGGCCAGGGATGCATCTGACACTGGTAGGCTGGATACAGGGCAATGGAAAATCCATATCAATGGGTTTGCTCAATACCAAAACCAAAAACACCAAAAACATCATGTGACATTTTTCTCTCCATGACTCTTTCATGGATTGAGATCTCGCTAATTGAAAAAAAGATTTTGATCATTATTATTCCATAAGGTTCCCAAACTGGGGGGCACGCCCCCTGGGGGGGGACAGAGGAATGACAGGGGGGGCGCGACATAATACCCCACCACATTGCGTTCACATTGTGGAGCGGTTTCCACTCAAAATGCCATGATTTCCTATGGAAGGGAGAGGACTCCGTCGCGGATGGTCGCACAAAGAGTTGAAAATAGTTCAACTTGAGCGGATAAGGTCACGCGGGATGCGCAAACCGCAATGTGAACGCAGCTGACAACGCGACCACAACCACAGATAAAAAGGTAAAATAAGGAAGAATGACGAGACAGTAAGCCCACATCAGTCATTGTCTGATATGGGTTGTATGAGATACTTATCGATAGTCAGTGTATTACCTACAGTAGATGGCAGACCTTTGCTTTGGCACTACATTGTTTCAACCGTAGAACTTCCGTATTCCTACGCATGTATTACGCCGCAGATGAGTTGTTTGGGTCAGAAAGTGCTGTTGCAGCATTACAGTGCGCTGCATGCGTAGGAATAC
>OMOV01093534.1:0-12009 GCA_900312565.1 Beryx splendens
AGGGCGGTCACCCCCCCCCCCCCCTGGTCTGGAGAGACCAATCTAGATGAACGCAGACATCCGCCATCCTCAGTCCAGTAGTTCTCACTCCCTAGCCGAAGCAGGAATATCCTGGAGAGTTAGTCATCAATCATTTCTTCAATCATTTGTTCACTTTTTATTTGTAATATATCAGTGTAATGATTTTTATATTTTTAAAAAAAAGCATTTGAATGTTCCCGTATTTAAAGAATGAAAAATGGTTCAATCATTGGTAAATGTTTGTGATGAGGCCAAAATCTGACTGACTTGTTGGAAGTTTTGACACTTCAAATGATTCCACGTTTGATGTTTAGGGTCTTCGGTTTGTGTTCTCTCTAATGCTGTGTTCGAGTACTTAAATCCACATTGTCCTGCGTCTGGAGAATAGACCCGGGCCAGTGCTGAATCATTGTGTACTCAAGGGTGTGTGCTAGACCGGCGGTTCTCAGTGACGTGCCGCTGTGACCCAGCGGCCTGCCGGTTTACACTCCAACCAAACTCTACGTCAGCTGATTGACACAGCTTCAGCCAGAGAGGGGGGAGCTGATCAGTGAACTCAGCGGCCGTAGCGTTTGGTTGAAGCGAAAACCCGCAGCCCAGGTTTAGAACCACTGCTCGAGACGACAAATTGAAAAGTGCTCATGTTGGCGCAAGCATATTATTATATTCCATATTGCTGGAAGAGATGTCGGTTGCTCTTTGAGCTTCACTAAAGGAACATCAAGACCTTTTTGTTTTTCATTGTTTTGTTTATGTTTCAATTTATTTTTCTCCCTTTTTTTGTCCATCTATTCCTTAAATTTTGGAAGACTCATTGTCTTTGTTTAAGTATATATTATATTAAAAAATATATATATATATTAAAAGGTTTCAAAACATGTTTGCTTTCGATTTGATTAAGTTCTTCATTTCAGGGGTTTCCATTAGAGGATTTCTCATTTAGTCAGCTGAGACCGTCACTAGCTCTCACATGTAACTCTCCGTTTCATGAACCGTTATTTTCAAGTGGCAGTTGAGTTTTGGTCAGCATTATTATTTCCCTTAGTAAATTAATTCATAGTTCACTGTTCCCTCAACATTGAATTTAAATGGGATGTTTGGAGGGTGGGGGTGCAAACCGTGTGCTTGCATGTTTGGCCCACGTTATTTCATGTTATTCTTTCCCATCATTACTTTCTATCTCCACTGCATACTATACAACAAAGCAAAAAATACATTAAAACACTTTTATGAAAGCTTATATAATACAAAATAAGAAAAATGGACATCTCAGCTGCATCATTCTCAACTACAGAGGAAAATATTCTCCAAACTAAAGCAATTCAATTAACAAAAAAAGAAACCATGTGCACTTTTCAGTGACCAAATGTGAGCACTAACCTGTTCCAGGTATGAAAGCCTATTCAGACGCATCGGTGCAACATGATGTGAGTGGTGAATGTTGAACCAATTATGCAAGGATTGAGGAATTTATGAGATTTAACAGGAACCATGTCATCAAGGTTGTTGTTGCTGAATAACTTCAGCCGCTGAATCTGCCAACATTGTCCAGGACATTTTTTTATTTCCTTAGTTTAAATGATTACGTTAGAAGAATGTGTTGTTTGTTCTGTAGTGTTGAGAATAACACAGATGAAATTGAAGGCTGAACACCTTTAAGCATTTTCCTACCATTTGCTTCAGATATGAATTGCACAGCAGTTATTCAAGAGCGTTTCTGACTAAATCCTTGATCTGGTTTTCTCTGGAATACCCCTCATGTCACATCTACTCGTTTATTCAAGTTTGTTTGTGTGAAAGAGAGCGGGAGAGTGAGACGTTTGAGTGATCAGGACACAGAAAATGCAACAGGTTTTGACGCTGGGCAGTGGCCCTGTGGCCCTGTGGCCCCGGTTCCTGCAGATGGTGATGTGATGGGATGGCTTTTACCTACAGTTCACAACTTCAGCACCTCTTCTCATTGGCTCAGGCATAGCCAACATATTCTAACCTAGTGTCCACCTTTGGAAACGGCAGGACCGGATATCAGAACCACTTCACTGATGGACTCTACTGTATATTTGCCTTCATTGTTATCATGGCCATAAGGGGGTGCTGCAGAACTTTTGTAATATTGGTTGTGAAGCCATACACTAAACCTTGCTGCTGGCCACGCTTTGTTAAGTAGTGCTTTACAGCTCGACATGCAAGTAAATACCCCTGACCTCTCCTGTAGGCATACACAGGCACAATAAGCACCTCCTCACTATTATGTAAATACCAAAAAAATGCTTGATGGTGAATGCAGCATTAGTAGAAGGGGAGGACTGCAGCTTTGTAGAGTTTGATTTGCAGCTTTACTAGCCTTTCCTTGCTACTCTGTATATTTGAATGTGATCAACAGTCACGAATGTCGCACCTGATGCTGGTGTAACAAGATTTTTTTTTTGCTTGTTGCTATTAGTTGAGGGTCAGAGGGCAATGAGAAAAGCAATCTTTAAGGGGAGGACGTTGTCCTGGTAGACAGTTTCAGCCCCCCTTTGCAAGATTTTACAATGTAACGGGTGATACCTGCTACAATACGGTAGCTTATAACATTTGCAACTAATGTGCCAGTAAAGGTTTTTACTGAACAAAGCTGTGTGTGTCTCTTTTAATGTCATGTTGCAGTTTATGTTATTGCAGAGCCCATGGAGATATCGCCAGAGCAGCACATGTAAATGAGACGTGGAACTAAAATAGATGGTGGAAAATTTGAAGTTAACTTCCAAAATGACATTTGAATATGCTTGCAGAGTGAAACAGTTCTTCCTCATTTCAGAAATGAATCATATTTCTATAGGGTCTTAACAGCGTGATGCTGGATAGGAAGTTTATAATGACCGTATCATAGTTTGTGGTATTTTTTAAAAGTCTATTAATATTACTACAGGGGCATATTGATGTGATATTTGTATAGTAGATCTATCCTTGCAAAAAAAATGTATTCTAGGGTTAATCTAAATCTTTTTTGTAAGAGTTGTGTGCTTGTTATGTGTATGTCTGCGCTTGCTTCGAAAGAGCTTGGTCAGCCTGAGATCAGTTCATCGGCCTGAATCATTTAAATGTCCTGCTTCCCTCCAAAGCTGAGCTGAAGCCTCAGCCCTCCACCAAAATGCAAAGCAGGCGAGAAATGTGCACACCTGCTGCGTCAGGCCAGCCAGATCAAATCCATAATAATAATAACCATTTGGCCTTCAAAATAAAAGCATATAATTCACTGAAAAAATATAATAATTAAATGGCATACTTAAAATATTCGATGGAATCATAATAAATATGGAGTGAAACCCTGTCCTTTCGGCTATAGTGATAACTCACTGCCTCATAGACAGTTAAATTTAAGGATTACATTTTAATGTTTGATCACTTAAGCTCCTTAAACATAGCATATCTTTTATCAACTTCGTGCTTGTGTATGTTCATCAGTACGGGCTTTATTTTCTAAAGTCGTGACCGGAAGTCGTAGATGTCATTGTGGCTAACTTGACGCCGGTGTCCGCACCCCAATCAGTGGCCCACCCACCTGTGTTTATTAGCGGCCCTGCGGGCGGCGTGGCCGCTCTATCCGCTCTCCGCCCTCCGCCCAGACCCGTGGATAAGTAGCTGCAGCAGGCCGAAAGAGGAACTCTGTCTCCGGCTCTGACCATGGCCAGGACCGGGCTCTGCGACTCCAAGCCTCTGCTGGACTTACACAAGAAGGTGAGGCCGGTGCTTCTCACGTATTCAAAGTAAAACAAACCGCTTCTTGTGTCGACTCTCTGGAGACCCCAGTAACACACAATGCTGAAACTACATGTGTGGATGTGCTCAGCTTGTTTTTCTACATTGTAAAATTTGTGTGACCCTCAATTCCCCCTTGTGTCTCTAAATAAATGTTGGCATGTATTCATACCTCTTCCTAAATGCAAATTGTAAACAAGTAAAAAGAAACGTGACTTAAACTTTTTAATTAACTTTCAAACTGAAGCAATTGCCCATTTCCAGCTGCTTTCAGCTAGCACACATTTTCTGTAGGAAATATAGGCTGCTTTCCTTCAACAGCGAAACTATTGGCTCAAACATTTCAGGTGAGCTGCCTTCCATGCAGGTACCAGGCAAACTGGTATCATGTTAAATTGTTATAACAAAGTCTATTTTACACAGTGGTTCTCAAATCCCACAGCCCTGCTGCTGTTCTGTCCTATCAGCTGGTTAATTGCATTCACCTGGCATCCCAGGTGTGATCAGTCCCTGATTAGATGGCTGGAGTGAAATCTAGAGGACCAGGATTGAGAATCGCTGTTTTAACACAATTTTTTTATCAATTTGTTTCCAATGCTGTCCCCTTGCAGACGACCTCCCACATGTCACCTGTTGCTGAACAGCAACAAACTCTATTACAACAAACAATCGCTGTTTTGCCACTGTAATGGTAATCATGGGTAGGCTGCACTTTTTTAAAAGGCCTAGGATGGCATCATGTGCTGTTCCCCCTCCAGGCGGAAGAGAGGCGTGCCCCCCTAAGAACTTGGGCTAATGCCTGTGGGCCTAAGGATCGCAGGCAGGCCGTGGAGGGAGATGAGCCCAGGATGGCCCCCGTTAAGATGGAGCCAGAGCGCAGATGGGTATGCTTCCTGATAGTCTGGTCTACCACCGCCCCCAACACACACACACACTATATCTCTCCTGTTGGCTCTTGATTCTGTTACTTGCTCACATGTCGCGCTGACATGATGATTATGTGGTCACATATATTGTGAGGACACAAACACCCTGACTTTCATACTCCATGTAGCTGGTGTTCATCATTTGCTGATCTAGGAATTTAAGATGTTGCACTCATCGACTTGCAGTCATTGTAAACTGCTTTGGATGAGAGTCATCAAAATGCATAAAATGTAATGTAATGCATCTGTCACAATAGTTGCATTTACAAATCAGCATGCATATTGCACTGATGACATTTAAGGTGTTGTCTGTCTGCAGGACAGGAGGTTATCTGTGTCAACGAGTGACGGCATCACCATCGGGTTCCATGAAGACAGTCGGACACACTCAGCTGGCAGTGTGCTCAGTGTCCCAGGTTCTCAAACTTTCTCTCCACACCAGAGACGCCCACATAGCTGCACGGCTTGTGGGGACTTCCACGCCCCACCTACCGTTATTGGATTTGGCTTAAAGCTGTCAGAATGAAGAAGCCTGTAATGAGAAGACCTCTCCTTTCAATGTTCTCAAAGTGGGACTGCCTGTTTGAGATCATTTAATGATCTTATTCTAGTGTATATTTTCACAATATAATATTAATTTTGCACATAAAATTGTCATTTGAACTGTTTTCAGTCAGAACTCTTGAACCCCACATGCATTTAGACGTCCTCTAGTGTGCCATGGACAATCCGCCGCAAAACGGTTAACTGGTTTTCAGATGTCAATGCTCAGAAGTTGGGGAATGACAGCAACATATCCGTGTTTTACTGTTGATGATGCTGTGAAAGATGGAAGAATGAAGTCTGCTTGTTGGTGTTAGTAGTTCTCCTTGTCCTCCTTTGCTTCCTGTGTAGCAGATGGGTGTCCGGAGGAGCCGGTGCTTCTGTACCCCCATGGGTTTCAGGGCCTCCACAGCCTGCAGGCTCTGATGCCCGGCTTGCTGCGCCATGAAGTGGAGATAGCTTTGGAGAAACTGAACCTCATCTGGGACCGGACGTACGCATGGGACATCTTCTTGGACATGATGGTGAGACCTCAGAAGCTCTTAACTTCTGCTTAATATCTATGCAATAATGTGTGGATGGAAGATCATATAAGATGCACAATTTATATAATCAGGGCTTGGAGACAGAAGAGGGTAACTGGCATTTTGGGTTCTATATATCAAGTTAAAGCTCTTGAGGAGCTCTATTTAGTAGTGCATCTCTTTGAGTAATTTATGTGATGACATTATCATTATCAAAATACATTGATCAAACAGTTGATCAAAGTTATGTCCACTTTTTTGTTTTGGTTCTCCTGTAAAGTTTGTTGACCCTTACTTGCACCCCTCTGGCTCCAATCCCTCGATATAATCTAATCATCCCCCAGTTGGACTACTAGTAAACTGCCTGGTTCCTGTAACTCGTGCAGTGGCCCGCCTTGTCTTCAGCCTTTCCCAATTATAATATCAACACCTGTCTTTCCCAGCAGCTGCTTGCATCCAGTTCAAAGATCAAGCAGCGTCTTGAAGGTTACAAAGGGAATCATGTTTACTGTGATAATTGTCTCACTCAGGCAATTCTGTGGAAGTTGTTTTTTTATGCTGTACAAGAATGAATGTCAGCAAATGGCTTCTTCTGAAGGTTGGAAAATGACCCCTGATATCTCCAACTATACTGATTGTGTGCAGATGCCACCATGAATAATGTAAAGGAGAGGGGCATTCTAGACGATTGGCACAAAAAAAACCTTTTAACAATACCATGAGATTGGGAAATGTCCTTCTCATTGCACTGGGCCTTTTTAGTGATTTTAATTTAGATTGTGCCCCCTGTCTGTGTTCATCCTGCAGAGACATCAGTTCCGGTACTCTTTTCCCAACACTGACCTGCCCCGGCCCTTCACAGACACCACTCGCACTGTCCTGGTGGACTGGCTTATTCAGGTTCATGTGAGTGCTGCGTTGCCTGAGCGTTTTCTCAACGGGAAGATCAAAACCAAGGCTTATCTGAGAATCCATGATGTTTACTTGAGGGCACATGCTTGTACTTTCTCTAGACTCTTGAATGAAGGTGAAATTGTAACAAAACAATAGGTACATTTGTCTGATGGCAAAGCATTGAGTCGGATGCCCAGTCAGGGAAACTAATCAGGCTATCAACTTACAAACATGGAACAAGTCTGGCTTTTAATCTAGAGTGCCCTGTTTGTGTCCTTCCAGGAGCTGTTGCATTTCCAGGAAGAGACCCTCTATCTGGCCATACACCTCCTCAACCGCGCCCTCCGCCAGATCAAAGTGTCCACAGCCAACCTGCAGCTCCTCGGTGTGGTTTGCCTCTTCCTTGCCGGCAAGATGGAAGAGTGTCTCCTCCCTGAGGTAAGCTAGATCCGCCCTCCCCAACTGTAGAGTTAGGTTAACCTGGCTGACTCCACGTGGCGTCAGCTCGTCCAAATTCTCTGACAAATACAGTCGCTAGCTTGCTGTTGGTTGAATGGAGCAGATGTTCTTTGAGTGTTTCAGTCTTCAGACAGTGATGGCTGAAAGCAGTAAAGGTTAGTTTGTGACTCAAGGGTCTCTACTTTAGATCCCCATACCAAGTGGGTAAATCTGAGAGGGAGAGGTGAATAAACCATACTCCTCCCTTATTCAGCCTTGAGCAAGACTCGTAACAAAGTGGAGCTTTTCAGTGGCTAACAGACTGTGGTAGTATTGGGACTGGGAAAGGTGAATGTGTGAAGCTGAGTGTGAAGCAGCACATTGCTGGAAACGAGTGAGCTCGGCCATCCTACCCTGTGTAAGTAAAGGTAAACGAGTGCAGATTCTGTACAGTCGCAGAGGTCATTCATGGTTTTTCAAGCTACTGCTAGTTAGCTAAAATGAGTGAAAGCACATTGTAAAGCTGTATATTTCACCCATAATCAGACAGGGCGGTGCATTACGACCAAAATGTCCTCTATTATTTGGTGGATGTGCGTTTTCAATAGTATACATCCAAAAAGACAATGTTGACACTGTCACATGTTGATGTCAGTAGTCAAAGATGTAATTCTTTCTGAATACAAAGACAATAGTGGTTTTTGCTAGAAGATTTTCAGATAAGGTGGGATGATTCATAGGTTAAATTTGTGTACTTCCTTTTTAAGTAGATATCGCTCTGTTCTCAAGTGCTTTTTTCCCCCTGCTCAATTTTTGCTGTCCTCCAGGTGTCGGGGCTCTGCTACCTGATGGACCACAGCTACAGTAAGCATCAGCTGCTGCGGATGGAGCGCAAAGTCCTTTGTGGGCTCAAGTTTGACTTGACCTACTGTCCCCCTCTGCACTTCCTCCTGCTGTCTGCCTCCATCGCTCGCTGTAGTGCCAAGGTGGGTCGACGTTGTCTGCTGGTTTCTTAATCAGACTTGTCAGCCACAAGTTTTTTGTGTACATCAAGCATCATTGGCGCAGCTGTCATGAGACTCATGTTCCAGTCTATAGTCTATAGAGTCCCTCCTCTGTGTGCCACCAGGTGGTGTGGATGGCTCGCTATCTGCTGGAGCTCACTCTGCTGGAGGGCCAGTGTGTGGTGTTCCTGCCTGTGCAGTTAGCAGGTGCTGCCCTCTGCTTGGCCCGCCGAGTGCTGCAGGAACCCCCCACACCGGAGGGGGAGGCCGCCTGGTGTCTAGCCTCCAGCATCCATGTGGGCAGGTGTGTGGACAACCCCAACAGCATTGGGTGGTATGAGGATGACAACATCTATTTTAACTTCATGAGATGTATTCCCTTTATCCACCCACATCAGCCCTGCCAGCATGTAACACCTGCCATTTGGTGCCCAATCAGTATCAAGAATGCATACATTTTTACTATGGGCAGATCAGTGACTTGAAACCCCTAACTCTGGTAGTATTGATACTCATTGAGCTCTGACTTTACTGTTGCAAAGCTGTACTTCGTAAGTGTCGATGTTCCCTTTGGTGAGGAATTCTTCATGTTACGAAGTCAGCATCTGTTCCCGGCTGTCAATTTGACCCCTGTATTCTTTCTCTCTCCCAGTGAAACTACCCTCCTGAAGATCATGCACATCCTGGCAGTCGCCGCAGCCAAGGCCCACAGCCGAGACACTTGTGCTACTTTTATCAAATTCTCCTCCCCAGAAACCATGCATATCAGCAGCCACCCTGGTCTTAAGAATGCCTCTGGTCTGCTTCCTACTGTACACACCTGATGTCCCACAGGGGGACAATCGTATTCCAGAGCTTCAAGGCAGAGATACTAGACCAGTGTCACTGGAGGACTTCACTCAAGGGTCAGAGTGATCAGAGCCTCAGGCATGCTGAGGATTTACAAGGCTATGCATCCTACAGAGTCGCCATGGAGACGGGTGAGGAAGAAGCGTGAAGGATTTGTTGCCAAAAACTGTTTGGTCAAGTGGGATTGCATGCGTGTGGCATGCGTGTTTTATGCTCTTATCTTGCAGCTGATTTAGAAAATATTTGAATTGAATGTTGGTCCTTTTGTCATTTTTGGGGATGACATGGGCTGTCTGTCAAAGTTATTTGAGAATTTTTAATGTAAAAATAAAGTGTCTGCTGCAAATTACTGAATTTCTGAAATGTAATTATTTTTGCACAAAGTTACCTGACCTGGATATTTAACTGTTGTCTTAAGTCATGTTGAGTCCATTGTACATAGTGACCAATTTCTCTACATGAAAGCAGAGCCACCTGCTGGCTGCATGTCTGCAGTGTTAAGGCACTCCTGGGTCTGTTCTCTTGTTCAAGTATGCTGGCACAGCATGCTTGAGCATTATGGAGACTGCTGAAGTGTAGCATAATGTGCTACTTCAGCATGCATGGTGAATATCATTATTAGATGCAGAGAACCAACACAGTTTACACACCCTACTATTATTATTTTTTTACCAGTGTTCTATTGGTTGTAATTATCAGCCTCGTTATGTTTCACACTCCGTTCACACCCAGTGCTTTTCTTTCCCAACACTGCACCAGCTGTGAGACCGGCCTCAAACCACTTGGGCTAAGGGCTCAGCTAAGTGATTAGTTCCCCATGAATGCGTGTTAATCGGAGGAATCAATCAGCTGCAGTCGTGCTTGGTTGTAATAAATAGCTGCAAACACATGGCTGGAGATCACTGATCTGCTGACGCCAGTCATATCCTGGCCACTGCCTTGTCCTATTCTTTGTTGCGGCAATCATCCAGTTTCCTCACCGGGGTCATAAATACCATCTCTACACAGCTCGAGATAAAACTGGTGTTGAAACAAGCCAACAAATGCCTTTGTGCCTACAAATGTCACATGCAGATGGGCGTTTATTTCTGCGTGCTTGGATCAGGTAATTTTCTAAAGTAGAGACCTTCGACAAAAGCCACGGTTAATAAAGTTGTTCCATTATGACTTACTGACTCCTTTGCTTCTATGGCTTCTACCGCTACGGCTGTTCCGCCCCTACACGTGCACTCGTCCACGATTGGCTGTCGGTGTTAGCGACGTTAACCAATGGGCTTTCAGCTCGTGCAGGGAAGGGCGTGTTTTGTAGCTGGTGGGTGGTCCCGTACCAGGCGACCAAGTTCAGGTAAGGACAAACTGTTATCAACCCGACGCTTCGTGATGTCATCGACGGGTGAGTTTGGGTCAGTCCTGCTCGTGCACATAGGATCGATTGCCAAAACCATTCGGGTTTGATATCCCAATTAATTTTTTAATTTTTTAAATAAATATATACTTTTTGCTTTTCAACGTCGGGTCGTCAAATCTCAGGGCGGCGTCAAGCCAGCAGAGACGGACAGAATAACACCGGAAATTCAAAATAAAAGCGTACCACTCGACACTTTTGTGAAAGCATTTCGGTAAGTACTGGGTCATATAGGACAAATAAACTTTCAAACAGGACATTTTGGGACATTTGTTGTCATTTATTTCTGATTGCTCTTTAAAACACTTGAGTACTTTGTATTATTCTAAAATCTTGACGACGCATTGTCTTCACTATATGCTTTATTTTGGAAAAAATTAACCGGAATTGTTTTTTCTTCATTCTGGGGAACTTGACACTGGTAAATCTCACTCAATTCCTTTATTACTGTAGTATAGGAAGCCGACAGGGACTGAAAGAGGAGAATGAGGTGTTTTCAGAGGCGGTGGGACAGTTAACACCGTAAATATGATCCTCCAGCCGCTCCGGGGTTAGCCCAAAGCTCCGTGCCGGACAACTGGGTGAGAGGGTGTACACGACCTCTCACTGGAAATAACTGCCCGTCTGACGCTTGGAGGTAAGTTTTCTTCTTTACCATTTACTTAATAATAAATCTAATGGATTTGAATAGCCGTGATATAATTGTGCCTACTTAAAAAAAAACCACTTTGCTTATTAATTCCTTGTCTTTGATAAGTTTTCCGTATTTAGAGAGTTGGGGATTTTTGTCCCCAACAGCTGATCGTCTCCGTTTTTAACCGCTTTTTTTGTGCTGTGTGTCCTGATACAACCTTATAGGTGTTTACGAGCAATGTGAGAGGAAGTCTGGGTCTATGTAATGGGGAGGGCTGGACTCAAAAGTTATAGGTTACATAATATGGGGCAGGGGAGGAGCGCGTGTGAGATCGCAGCTGGGAGCGAGCAGTGTTGCCTTCACGTGCTGTCGGAAATATCCCGAGCGTACATGAACGACGCAAAAAAAAAGTTAAACGAAAGCACATTTCCTCGTTTTCGTTACACCGCTGAAGAGCAGGCTGTATCACATAAACATAAATCAACAGCCACCATAAAGACAATTTAGTGGTCCCATGGTTTTAGCTGAACAAAAGGCGAATAGGCCTCTCAAATCATGGAGGTCGAGTCGATTCTTGCTGGTCGTTTTCCTCGATGCTGATTGGACTGCTTGTTCTCCCAATGAACTGGGACCTCCCATTCGTCCGATGCGTCTTCAGCTGGCAATTCAACTTCTATGACTGAGAGAAAGACCCCAAAATCATCTGAATCCTGCAAACATTTACAATTTGTTAGTAGGACCATTTGAAGGCAGCACAGAAAGATGTCAGATATTCCTGTTCGCATTCCTTCCCACCTCCTCACAAAAAACAAACTTCTGAGCGTGCTAGAATTGATCTTCCATGCTTTGTATCCAGTGTTGCTCTATTATCGAAGATATTTTAAAAGTAATCCTTCTCAAGCAGTTTCTCACAGGCCAGTAGAGTGTAGCTATTTTACTGACACTAGATATGGGGACGCATATGGAGCGGGTGTAGCCGCTTTGGCTGCAACGCACAGCATATGTTGACAGTCGAACTTGGCGCATACAG
>OMOV01093545.1:0-11518 GCA_900312565.1 Beryx splendens
TGTCAGCAGAGAGCCCAGCTTTGTGACTGAACCCATGTTGTTTCGTGTGTATCGGCTTTGAACTCTGATAGGAGCAATGGCAGTTCTGTCAGCCTCCGGATTTATATGAACTCTTCTGTGTTTGATTGTGTGTGTGTGTGTGTGGGTGTGTATGCACGCGTGTGTGTGTGCGCGTGTGTGTGTGCGCGTGTGTGTGTGCGCGTGTGTGTGTGCGTGTGTGTGTGTGTGTGTGTGTGTGTGTGTGTGTGTGCATTTTTTTGTACGTATATGTGTGTATGGGGATGTGCATGTTTGAGTGTGAAGCACACGGCTATGTATTCATCAGTTGCTCTTATGTCGACTAAAAAGCAGAAATTACACAGGAAATGTTCTTTTCCTGCTGTGTGCACAATCAGCATGTTGCGAAATATTATTTCCCTTTAAAGATAACTATAACAGCATTTTATGGCTATCACCATTATAATTTGCAGCCCTATGGTCTGCAGCTTGCTTTCAATTAGGATTTTCACTTCTTTCTGTCATAGTTTCATCATAGTGTTTTATAATTCCACATTTGTACATTGTGAATAAATAAACTAAATTAAACTACTGTGGCAGATTTAGGGAAAACCCTTCACACAGCAGCTGTAATTTGCAGTGCACCTATCTTAGATCGCACATTCAACAGTGAAACCTAACTTCCAAATTGGCTGGCCAACTGAATAAGCCTGATGCATTAAATATGAGGCAATGCAAATTTAAAATATCATTACTAAAAGATTGTATTGTTACATTTTAAAAGGAGGCAACAAAAATGATAAACTGCTGTGTTAATCTTGAGCATTATACATGAAAGACTCAAAGATCCACTCTGCAACTTGAGGAGTTCCATTTCAAATTGCTATTTATCCATAAAAAAAAATCATTACCTGAAGTTTATCATTCAACATTTTTAAATTATACAAGATATGGTCTGTAAAGGTGTTATCTAATTGTCACCCAAGGAACCACTATTGATTACCAAGTCTCATACAAGGTTTTGACTTTGTGCTATCAATCCTTTCTCAGAGTAGGTATGACTTTCTTTAAATGGGGGAAATCTAACTCTGGACCAGAACTCTTCTTCTGTCAGAAGTAGGTCAGGCTGGGTTGACGTGTTGGGATGTACCAGGTCATGGATGAATGCATTTCATTTTCCGTTGCAAATGGAAAAAACACTTTTGGCAGGTTTCGGATCCTATCACTGCTAAAATATTCAGGCCTATTTGGCTCCGAGGTTTACATACGGTACAAGAGACGTTAGAGCCTCAGCTGAACCCTCGGCACGCCAGTTGGCTGTCTTGCCTGGGAAGCAACACTCCAGTTGTGTCTGTCCTGGGGCTTAGCATTTTTACTCATTCAGCCAGGTTCAGGGCCACGTTTTTGTGAGTTTCTCCCCATTCTGATCAGTCTGCTGCTCTCTTCATCAGGTTTTGACCTGACACTGAACTGACACTGAAAAAAATCTTTTGTTTGAGGTTGGTGGGTCGGTTGCATGTGTGGGAGAGCAAGACACAGAGTGTGAGGGGGAAGCATACTGTGGGTATTGTAAAATAATGTAGAAATGTGAAACCCTCTTGCTTCATCTGCCCTGGGAAACAGCTATGAAGGAGTCTCGTGTGTCAACTAGTTCCCACAGAATTTCTTTATGTGAAATTTTGGACCATTTGCAGATTCGGCTGACAGCAGCATTCCAGCTCCAGACCCTTAGCTGTTTCTGGCCAGTTCACATAGTTTCAATAAAACTCCAGGCCTCACACACAATTATATCCTAAATCAAGTCAACTGAAAAACCTCATCAACTATCAATACTGTTATATCCTTGAACTGAATTGAACTTGCTTAGTAGTTGGCGCTGTTGCCTCACAGAAAGAAGGTCCTGCATTCGATTCCTGGCCGTTTCTGTTGGGTTTCCTGCTTACGCACTGGTTTTCTCTCACATCAAGTCAGGTGAATTGGGAGGAGACTCTAAATCACCCATAGAAAGGGAGTGTGTTTGTCTGTCTACGTGTGTTAAAGGAATAGTTCACCCAAAAATGAAAATTCAGTCATTATGTCGGTTACTCAACCCCATGCCGGCTGAAACTCAGGTGCTGGGGACCTGACCTTCACGGTTGAAAAAAAAAGTAATGGAAAAGAACCATAAAATGGCTCCATGCAGCTTGTGCAGCATAATGCAAGTGTCCAGAAGCCAAACGATCCCAAAGTGACTTGAAGAGACCGACATTTACACCATTCTAGCTGTTATTTCAAAATGGCAGTTTGCGGCACCCGGCCTCGATAGGTAAGACTAGCTCGAAAGATTTGAAAATAGGTAAAAATACTGTTTTAAGCCAATTACTTTGTATTCATTTGTCAAATTCAATAAGTCAGCACCCATATTAATGTTTGATGTCCACAAAAGTCTGTTCTGTCTGTATTCTGCACAGTATTACATGTAGCATTTATAGTTAAAAATGGCACATTTTATGGCATTTTTCATTATTATTTTCGACATCAAACATTTACACATGTGGTTTTCCTCGTTCTCGTGTCTCGGGTGCACGCAAACGTGAACTTTTCAACAGCTGGAGTGGCGATTTCAGCTAAATAATGATGTAAATGTCGGTCTTTTCAAGTCACTTTGGGATCATTTGGCTTCCGGAGACTTGCATTATGCTGGCCGCGCTGCATGGAGCCATTTTATGGTCATTTTGAAGTCAGGTAAGGCAGTTCCCCAGCAACTTCAGTTGTTTTGGAGAAGGCTTATTCTACGCCGTTCCGCTGTGGAGCTCAGGACCTGCTGTAGACTAACCAACTGCACCTGAGTTCCAGCTGGCATGGGGGTGAGTATATAATGACTGAATTTTCATTTTTGGGTGAACTATTCCTTTAAGTTAAGAGCGTCTTAAAGCTTTGCCAAGAAATCATGTTTTTTTTGTCTACAGAATCATCTATAGATCAATTTCAAGGACCTTTCCAACACGGATAGTGTTTTGGAATGAAATCCTTCAGCACCAATCTTTATACCTTCTGTTTTTTCATCCTGTCTGCAGAAAGCTTTCTGTCAGTGGCAGCAGACATTGTCTTCCTAGTGGACTCTTCAGAGATACAAGGATTCTGCAGGACATCACTGCCAAAAGAAACACAACACTGAGCTAATTTTATATCTCATGTTACTTGTGCGATACTTAATACATGCATACGTGAGGTGTTCAATATTTGACCGTGTCTGTGACAGTTTGTGACTGCAGATCCAGAAGCATGCAGGGAGTTCCCACTGACCATCTGATGTTTTAAATCATCCCACCGGTTAAATGTCCAAAAACATCCAATATCATTTTTATTCTACCTTCTCATTTATTCTCATTCTCATGTCTCATAGGTGACAAGGGTGACCGCGGCGACAGAGGGACGCCAGGTAAAGCCGGATTGGAAGGCCCTCCAGGCTCCAAGGGTCCTGTGGGTCCTAAAGGCACTAAGGGCCAGGCGGGACCTCCGGGAGACCCCTGCAAAGTCCAGCACTCCGCCTTCTCCGTCGGCCGTCGCAAATCCCTTCACAGCCTGGAGTACTACCAAGCGCTGGTCTTCGACACGGTCTTCGTCAACCTCCACGGCCACTTCGACATGTTCAAGGGGAAGTTCTACTGCTACATCCCGGGGATCTACTTCTTCAACGTCAACATCCACACCTGGAACTTCAAGGAGACGTACCTGCACATCATGCAGAACGACACGGAGCGGGCGATCGTCTACGCCCAGCCCAGCGACCGGTCCATCATGCAGAGTCAGAGCCTGATGCTGGTGCTGGGGCTGAACGACGAGGTGTGGGTGCGCCTGTACAAGAGGGAGAGGGAGAACGCCATTTACAGTGACGACGTAGACATCTACATCACTTTCAACGGGTACCTCATCAAAGCCAGCGTGGATTAAAAAAGAACCAGGGAGGGACGTTAAACTGGGAGAGGCAAGGCTGATGTTTCAGCTGTTACAGGCCAGTTGTATGGAAGACAAAAACAATGGGCTGACTTGGGACCAGCATAGTACGATTCATTTTGTTCTCTTCTTACTTTGATAAATACAAACACATTCAGCAGGTCCCACCATGTTCTCAGAATCTCCACATTCGCATGACCTCTTTGGGCAATACCTCATTGAAAAAGTAATATGATACTCAGTTCAACTCAATAGCCTTAATGCACCAACTGAAAAGTGTTTTGAATAGTTGAGATTTTGAAGTATGTACAGTATTTGGGGAGTGCTTTGATTCTCCAAGAAGACTTTGGGGAGGACTCCAAGACCAAACACGATCCTCCTCCCACACGTTCCTGGACACATGCAACAAAAAACACTGTTTGGAGAATTTGGAGGCAAAATGGGTCTTGGGAGTAGATCCCTTTTATTAGGCTGGTTCACAGGAGACTAAATTCCCTCCTGGTCTGGCAAAGTGTAGGACGGCAGGTTTAGGCAATGAAGCTTGCTGATCTGTTGGATCTTCCTTATTCCAACCAAACTGAGCCAGCACAAATAAACAGCCGCAGAGCCAGTTCAGCAGTTGGTCCACGTGGATTAGGCGTTGATAATATTCTGAGAAAGGCCTCTGATGTAGCCTATACAGAGAAATGAGGTGACGAAACACAAAATGAAAGGATTTGTCTTGGCTTGATCTCAGCGGAAGAAGAGGAGGGAGGTGAAGTGAGGCCGTATTTTAAATGATAAGCATTGATAAGCAAATGATAAGCATGATAAGAAAAGAGAAGTGTACGCAGTTTCTTTGCTGGTCACACCCATTGGGGAGTGTGTATTCAATGTTTTCCCTATCAGTCCTTTAAGTTTAACAGCGGGTTTATGTAACAGTTAGGTAAAGTTCTATATGGTGCTAAATCATGGTGCTAAAACTCAGCCTTTGTTGTGTGTGCAGTAAAATTATGTGGGTCAGTAAAATTGCAATTTTATCATGAAACATGTCTTAAGCCAGTAAGACTGAATGTGTAGCCCTGGCCTTTCAAATCTGTTCAAGCATACTTGAATGTTTGGTGCTTAACAAGTTTGCCAGAAGATGATGATGATGTTCTTCCCTCTCTCCCTCCCTTTTTTGTCATACTGTAAAAGCAGCTGTAAATATAGTGTTAACATCAATAACTATAAATATAAACTGTATATTGTCCACAGACTGCAAACCACTTTCAGGTGTTGTAATGAATATTTTAATAAACATATTAACACACTGACACCTTGAGGATGCCGTGGGGAATTGTTGAGTAATTCATTGGTTGCGCTCATGCAATTCGGTGTCAACCTGTTGCAGCTGTCTCCTTATGATGCATACGTCCCATATCGGCATGTATGTATCAGAGGGATAATATGTATGAGGTGAGTATGTGAGAGAGGGCATGCCATGCTTCCACAGTTCACTGGGAGTGGCTCTTTCAAGACTAAACATCCAGAGGTTTCCTCATCTTTGCCACAATGGTCAGTATTTCCTCTAGCGTGGGTTTGGCAGTTCTCAAATGGAAATCAAGCTTTTCTTCCAGAATGGGTACCAGTTTAGTTTCCTTTTACCGTTTTCCCAATACAGGATCTTCATATGGAATCTTGCCTTCTCTGTTTTTTCTACCCCATTGCTGTTTCTGGCTGCTATTTTTGACTCTGTGTTGTTTCCACTGATGTTTTTTTTTTTTTTTATGTTTTGCTGTGATGTGTTTTTGTGATTTAAAAAAAATATTCCATTCCAACAGGGTATTCGTGCCAAGCCTTCTTAGCTCAAATAACTCCACTCTTCTGCCTGGTGTTGCGAGATTTACAGAACACCATGAGGAATCCTACTCTACTTGGTATGTGGTATCGTCCTGTCGCACGCCTATTTAGTGTGTTTCCGTCATAGCAAAGCATGTCCAGCGGGACACTGCACAGAACATTAAACACCGAGGGGAAATGAGCAATGCATTCTTTTACCCACTACAGTCTAAAGCAATTTACACAAAAGAAAGAGAGCACAATAAATCTTCCATCATGCCCCCACAACCTTTATTTCTCTTGTGCAATCACCAAATGAAGCATTACACCATAATACTGATGAAATATAACACTGCAATAAATTAAGGGAGCCTGTCGAGCAACAACAGTCTGGTACTTTGCACATCCCTTGTTCAATGATTGGAGAAACAAGTGGGTCAAACAGCAGATTCCCTGGAAAATTTCCCTCTTTTGTTTTTCTGGAAGAAAAAAAAAATCACCAAAACAGGTTCACTTTTTTTTTTTTTGTTAGGGACGGAGGTAAGGTTTAAAGCTAAAGGTTTCTAGCGGTTCGGACGGGTTATGGCACTGCAGCTTGGCCACTTGGCGACAACATGGTGTTCATCAAGCTGCTCAGAGCCGGGTGTGATCACATATCAGCAGTCCCTCTCTCAGCTTGATTAATGAAGACCCAATAACACTTGAAGGCTGATTTTCCCATTACAAAAGCGTCAAGTGCTAGGATAGTGTTGGCTCTGTCATAAGCTAACAAATGAACACAGGCCACAAGGACGCTAGCGGGGAACAGCTAACTCACTGATAATGCTGCTCCAGGTCTTTGTGCATTACAAACTTAGTCATTCTGTTGTCGGTTGTCAGAAGGCATTTTGCAGCCTTTTGAAAGCAAAAACAGCCAAGAATGTAATAGGTGACCTAGTTAACATCATGACAGGCGGCCTATTCATCGTGACAGCCAACACAAATACAAGAGATGTTAAAATCTGGTTCACTGACAATCCAAACAGACTGGTTCGGTGTGAGCAGAGGATGACTATCTGTGTTTTTTCCTCTGCGTACTCCTGCTTTTCTGTTTGTATCTATACAGCTGCAGAGCAAAGACAACCCTAGTGACGACAGGCTTTTGGGAAAACCAGCCAGCGGTGCTATGTAACTCCATTCTATCCAGGAGTAGGCCAAGCCATTAAGGGGCCAAAGATCAGTTTCACACAAAAAAAAAATCATTTTATCTCCAACAGAATGCCCCATAATTATCCAAAACAAATAAAACAAAAAGGCAATGACACAACACTGAGTCAACGATGCGTACGTGTACATCTTGGTAACAATGTGGCACAGATCACGTCCATGGCATCACATACAGTACAAACCACACAGTCGGTGTGCATGGTATCAAATTGCAAATCATAGGCAAGGTACACAGAGCAATCCACTGGATACAACCCCTTTAAAAAGCACAATGAAAGAGTCCACAGAGAATCTGGGATCACACAAACAATATTCCCCAGAGAGCCGCGGATAGACACTTCTATTGAAGCGCTCTGTTGTTCCCTATTGTTCCCAAATAACGATCACACAAGGTAAATGAGGCCCGATAGAACAGATAGCATATCAAATAGACCTTGTTGTGGTTTCATACAGGTGACACTGTATGGCGCTCAAAGTAAAAATTAAGTCATCTTACAAAAATACTTTTTTTTTTTTTTTTGCTGTGTAAACTTTGTCTCCATAGCAACCAAAGGCACTGTCTTTTCTTCCCACTCTTAATATCAAATCCTGACTGCAAATTCTAGCCCAAACCATAACTTGACCAAACCATCGCTTGGCTAACTCTGGCGTTAATGCTGACCTGATCCTAATTTTGCTCTGACTTTACAGTCGTCCTTACTGTGCTAACATTGCCATAACCTACGACAACCCAACTCGTGGAGTGATGTGTCCTTACAATCAGCACAGTAGCATTGCACAGTCATACACTCAAACTCTCTTCCCAGGCTTCATGTAATGTGCTCAGCTCATTGCTACAAAAACACTTGATCCCATGAAAACACTGCACTCCGGAAGTGTCTCATCACATGCAGGGTGGGGAACAACAACACTGCTGCGATCGCCGTGGTTACCCAAATCAGTACAATGATAATAACTGCAGTTTGTGCATGAGAACACTGTCACAATGGTAACCGTGGTATCTGAATAGGGAACATTGTGACAGAGGATCATCCCGACGATAACCCTGTCATGGTAGCGACAAACAGAATGAAATATAAAAGGTTCCCTTTGGAAAAACTGTCCGTTAAAACATACAGAGGTTCGGGCTCATCTGCGCACATGGCTGAGATGAAATGGCAACGAAATCAGAAGAATGCTGAAACTCCACCTTTCTGTCTCAAAGGCATGTTGAGACAAACGCAGCTTTTCAGCCTCGTCCTCACTGGAGCTGTTGTGCTTAAGTTCATTCCTGACAAGTCACCTAATCTATTCCTTGCTAATTCTATTCTTTACTTAACTATAGACCTATCTCGGTATATCTTGAGGCTGTGGTGTTGCATTAACTGCATGCTTTGGAAACTGATGAAATAAAGCGAGCTGCTGAGATTCTCTCAGAAATCATTCTACTGATATAGTATAATAAACGTATCCATGCTAAACGTAATGTACTGAGGTCGCAAAAAGCAAAAGGGTCTGTGGGTTTGAGAGTGGGAGTTCGTATAGTATGTGGAAGAGTAGCAATATGAGCTGTGTAACTGGCAAGTAACATCTTAATCTGATGAGGTATAAAATAATTCTAGCTAGAATGTTTCAGATGTTGACAGCTGTCATTTGTATGTAACATGTGATCAACATAAAAATCCCTTTCATGCTTGACATAAACATTGCACTGACACAGTGAGAATCCAAATAAGTTAGCTGACGACTAGCACTCTAATGCAGCTACCTGTTAAAACTAATCTACTGACACACTGTTTAAAGTAATGCCCCGAATTACCAAAACCACCCTCTAGATTCTGTCCACCGCATCTGTAGTGGCATCACAACCACGCGGGTTTCTATGACATCACAACCACCGGGGGTTCTATTTTGACATCACAGACGGCTACAATGGTTCCTTTCATGTCACAGACATGTGGAATGGCTCTGTGACATTACATTGGCGAGGTTTCTTTAGAACAACCAGCTACAAAGCCTGTGTGACATCACAGTTAGCCACAATAGAACTGTGACGTCACAAATAACAGGCGAGGTTCAGGCGTGGCGTGACATCAGAGTTGGGAGTGTAGATACTCAGCATAGAGTTTCCAGTTATAGACTACACTGAATGTACAAAATATTAGGGGCATCTTCCTGATGTTGACTTGCAGCCCCTTCTGCACAATCCACATCTCAATCGTCGCAAAACTTAAAAATCCTTCTGTAACTCGTCTGCTTCTCTTTACCTACATCTCCTTTGTGACTGATGTAGGTTTAATGAGGAGAATCAATAAGGAATAATGGCTTTTACCTGGATTCACCTCATGTGAATCAAGTGCACGCCATGAAAACAGTAAGTGCCCCTAAAATTGTGTACATTCAGTGTAGATTCGAAGAGACCGGAAAGCCCAAAACAAGGGGAGGTGTCACTGTTGTTGGAGTGTCGCAAATGTTTGTTTTTTTATCACATATAAAGCATTTTGTCTGCATGTGGGCGGGTCATTTCTGTAGGAACGTGTGTCACTCATTGAGGATTGAGTCTGGTCTGTCGTAGCCAAAGAGCCTGAAGTCGGGCTCGTACAGCTTGTAGAGTTCCCTCCGGGCCTCGAGGGGCACCGTGCTGAACCAGTCGGCCTCCCAGCTGCTGGCCGTCAGGTTCCTCTGGGAGGTCGGGAACTCCACCACGTTGTCCACCCGCAGCTGGCGCAGCAGGTGCTCAGCGTCCTCCTCCACCGACTCCAGTTGGCCCACGAAGTCGTACTGAAGCTGGCACGGGTGGCAAAGCCGGTACACCTGCCGCCAGTGCTCATTAAAGGGCATGTCCTTCTCCGTCTGAGGGTCCAGGAGGTACTGGATGAAGTGGGAGAAGGTGGGATGGAGGCCCACGGCAAAGGCCTCGTCCACAGAGGCGGGAGGTGTCGGCTGGTTGGCGTAGCGGCGCAGCATGACCTGTGCGAAGCGCCGGTAGAAGTCCTCGTTGCGCAGCTCAAACTTGTTGCGGTAGGCGGAGATGAGGCGCACAAAGGGGTCCCGCACAAACAGAAACTTGGTGTACTTCTTCAGCTTCACCTTCAAGAACAAGTCACATTTTTATTAAGACGTCATATATAACAGTCACGCAATCGACTGAGACAGTGATGGAAATTGTAATAAGTAGAGCCACTAATTAGATGTTCAAAGTGATGACAGAAAATCAACCGTAAAGTTTATCAAATAACTACAATCTGCAGGTGAGGTTACAGAATTATTTTTGCAGCAATTAATAATTCATTTATCATCTTTAAACCAGCACCCATTCTATAAATTCGATTTTGTTCAATTGCGTTGGATCCTGTGTTTCCCCATGTGAACTGACCTTCATGAGGTGCCGCGAGAACTTCCCGTAACGCTTCCAGAACTTGTTGAAGGTGAAGTGCATGCTGCTGTTGTGGACCAGGTCCCTGGGGATGGCCAGCGGGTCTCTGTAGGGAACGCCGTCCTGCAGCAGGCTCTCACTCAGAACGATCATGATCCGCTTCCAGTTACTGCAGGCCACCTGGGGGGGGTAGGGAGGACACACACAGGTAAAGTGTTTCAGTCTAAAGTGCCTTCAGTCTTTACAGAGAGGCGTAGCGGCAGTAGGTCAGTAGCTGTTTACGGCTCCGTCAAATGGAAAACTACATCGGGGATTACAACCAAATGCTTGCCATCGCTGATTAAAAGGAGATCAACAATCCCCAGCAGCATAAAAGCTATTAAGAGGACTTGATCATTTGGACATAAAATAATCTGCTTTATGTATTTAAGAACTCATGACTTCATGTATAGAGGGCTATTTACACTGTCATGACAGTTCTAACCACACCACCAATTACTTTTTTCTGCTAAAGGTTAGCCAGCTTCTACACTACTGGTCATGGGTAATTAGGTGTGCAAGCATAAAATCCGCTCGTACAGACATAAATATCCCCGTTATTATGGAACAAAGATGAAAGAGAGAGAGAGAGAGAGAGCCTATGGAGGACACAGTGGGGATTAGAGATGTTGGGGGAGACAATAGGGCAACAGGGGACTTCTAGCCAATTGTTCATCCCTGACGTGTGCGTGTGCATGAGTGTGTGCGCGCATACATTAAATCTACTAAGAGGTGTGTGTGTGTGTGTGTCCTGAACAATGGGCCAACTAACACAAAAAAATCTGTTCCGTCTTGGCAGAAACATGCAGCAATGTTGTTGCTTTCTCTCTGTCAGACTTGCATCTTATGTGAATATTGAATGTCATGGATTCAAACAAACAAAGCATTTTAAATGTGTGCGTGTGTGTGTGTGTGTATTTCTGTATGTATGTGGGAATACCTTCGGAATCTAGAAGCAAATTAGGCCAAGCCAGTTGTTCACTATGAGATGTGTGTGTGTGTGTGCGTGCATGTGTGTATTTCCGTATGTGTGTGTGAATACCTTCAGTGTAGCAGCAAATGAGGCTATGGCTGTTGGGGTGTGTGTGTGTGTGCGTGCGTGTGTGTGTGTGTGTGGGTGTGTGTGGTGGGGGTCGGGGTGTTGTGTGTGCGTGTGAGTGTACACTTGCGGAACACAGCAGTATA
>OMOV01093551.1:0-12957 GCA_900312565.1 Beryx splendens
GGGTGTTTGTTATAGTCTGTGTGTGTTTGAGAATGAATGTGCATTTGTGTGTGTGTGTGTGTGCGTGTGTGAGCGTGTGTGTGTGTGTGTGTGTGTGTGCATGTGTGTGTGTGTCTGTGTGTCCTCACCCAGCCATAACTGACCTCAGTAATTCTGTACTAATGGCCTGCAGAGGTTTCTGCCTCCCAAGGCCAGCTGTTCAGAGGGAGAGACAAACATTTCCTCTCAGTTTCAGGTTGAACCAGGTTTAATGACACCAGAGCCACAAAGTGAATGAATTCGGTCAGCTGCAGGCAGACACAACAAGCTTTTCAACAGGCAGGAAAATGTTCAGGAATGTCTTGTTGGCATTGGTGTGACATTGTGACCATTACAGAGTTTCATTAGTAAGGCTGGGTATAGAGGCTTTGAGTCACCAATCTCCTTTCAACCATGTCTGGCTCCATCATGGAGGTCAATTGCAGAATTTGCTGTGCAGATAATGACTAAGTATTTAACCGGGCTAGAAAAAGACAGCTAGCTGAGTCAGCTTGTTGTGGTGTGGCTGCAGATCCATTCAGTAACCTTCTCAGTAAAAGTGAATAGTGTGATGAGGTGGATTTGTTTCCTGTGACACAGTAAACAGTCTTGTCTTTAGCCCGAGTCTCTACTCCAAAACACTCCTGTTTCTCCTGTTAACCTGAACAAACTGTTAGCTAGCTAACCAGCCAGCAAACACACTGATGTTAATCTGAACTGCTTGCTTGCAGCTTGTTGCATTAACTCAAGTTTCTAGTATATTTTTCAGTGGCAAAGTGATCAGTTCCCAATCAAAAACAGCACAGAAATGAACCATGCCTATTAAATTCCGTAGACTGCTCTTGTAAATTTAGAATTGCAATTAGCTGTTCAATGTCACTGTTGCCCAAGAGCTGAGGGCCTCCAATATGGCCGCCAGAAGGTGCGTCATATCACCTGATTGATTCGATTTTGATTCACACTTTTCAGCTAAATACCGAAACTATAAAGTGTGCTGTCTGTATGAAAATAAAGGTACAAGAACAGTGCAAGACATAGCCTACACTAGACCATACACTAAACATGACACTTCATGTAAAGCCTGCAGCCATTAGGGATTAAAATGGATAGTAAGGGCGCATGACCCCTCTAAAACTGGCTGAAAACATGTCATGTGTCTTCCTGAAAGAAATTACAAATGACCCAATCCCCTTTGTAATTCAGTCTGGGTAATGATATCGAGCATTGAAAACTATTAGGAAACATCATAGGTCATAGTGAAAATACTTACAAATACAAATATGTGTTTGTGTAGTGTTTCCCATGAGGTTAAATAAAAGTAAATGAGGAGCTAAACTCACTGGTGGGCAACAAGCAGAGGGTGATTTAAGTGGGAGATGAGGATGGATTGCAGCCCCCTTGAAAGCACCGAAATGTAATGAATTCCATTTGAATCTAATGAATGTAACATCGGAAATGTAATGAATCCCACAAATCAGCATCGCCTGCCATCACACTCATAGTGCTCAGGATCCCGCACGCTATCTACAGACGGCTGGAGAAGTCCACTTCTCATTGCATGCTTGCTGGAAAAAACAGGTTTAACTTTCTTCTTCTTCTTTTGCAGCTGTTAGAAGTTCTAGTGAATTAACTGGCAACCACTTGGATGACAGACATAATAATTCTGTTTTAAAATATACTTGTTTTATTCTGCTGTGTCGAGAACTGTCTGCACTATCAGAGCAGAATAAATGACTATGCAGCTAAATCTATACAGTCAAGTCAACTTTATATACCGCCTTAAACATAAAACGCTGTGTTACAAAGCACTTCACGAGGTTAAAAGAAGGGATAACACAACAGGAAACAATCTAAACAGACAAAATGACCAAGCACATTTTTAAAAAAGTCGATAAAACACATTAGTTTGGAAAAGTGGGTTCAGTTGCTACCACTCTATAACAACAAATGGTGATTGTGGATCATCTGTATTTTTACTACACTATTTCGTTTTTTGTGAGCTTGGTGTCCTGTGAAAAACCTGAGCTGTAAATGTTATCTAGTTTATCATGAGATATCAGAATCGCTTCATTTGACAATAAAATAAATATACAGGAATTCTTCTTGGCTACGATGGTGAAGAGGCAACTAACATGGTGGGACAGCACAGACACAAGGTGCAGGGACAGCACCTCATATTCAGTACCAAAAGAGAAAGTCCTTACTTACTATATGCATTCATGCAATCTGGCATGCATCTGTATGGGAAATCTGCGTAGGTATTTTGGACTTAAAAACGCCTTTAAGTGCCACAGACTTGACGTGTCCAGATCCTAAAATGGGATCTAGCCCCTGGTCTAAATTAGGCACGGCTAATTTTATTCCCGCCTTGCAGATGTGAAAGATCGGAAAATGACACTGCAGAAAAGGAGGGAAGATTACACGATGCCTTAATCCTCCTCCCAAACCCAAACAGTCACCCTGCCTATGTAATCTGATTATATGTCACCAAGTTGGCTGACTTGAGATAAAACCCCACATACCTGTCACCCTCCACTGAAACCTCAAGCGCCAGTCTCTCTGGAGACACAGACATGAATATACATCCGACAGCGGGGGAGAGCTGTTTTCATAAACCCATATGAAATGATTTATGATGCTGGTATACTTTTGGCACTATATGAAAACATGTATTGTCTTGCTTTCTGTTTTGCGCCTTCACATTTATCAAAGCAATGTGGCTCCGGGGTCTTATGATGGGGACAGATGGTTTTATTTCATAATAGGATTTATTTCATAGTAGAATACACCAACAAGCGAATTCCCTGAGCCTCGTTTTCCATTTCGTTTAGGGGCGAAAGTGACAAGTGAGAACGGTCTTTTCATTGCCGATCTCGCGGAGCAGCGCTCCTGCCCTCCAGAATGTTCTGTGTGGATTGCTTTCGGCTATGGATGGCTGTCAGAGAGGCGGTGAAGGGCAAAGCGTTCTGCCCTCCAGTTCTCTCTGCTGTCACTTCTGGGTTTTGTGAAATTCAAGCTGGCGTGGAATGGCCTTGGATCAGCTGGGCTCACTGTGAGCTGATGTCTTTTCATGTTCCCGTGCACATTTTGGTTTGGTTTTTCCATCAAAAAGTGTGAAACCCAGATGCCAAAACAAAACCCTGACTTGTTTCTGTCGTGGGACGTCCTGGTGGCTCGTCAGGCTAGGGTGCACACTCAAGTCATTCTGGGTTTAAATCTGTTGCATTTCATATACTCTCTATTTTAATCACATTTTACATATAAATCCCTGGTAACACTTTACAATAAGAGTACATTAAATAAGAGTAAGTTAATGCTTAATGTTTATTAACTAAGTGTTAATTAACAGGCTTGACCGTAAGCTTGCTCTAACCTTAACCTCTGACTTCATGCCTCAACCCGACCACAACACCTTAGTTAACATGAACCATTAGTAAATGATTACTAGACACATTAGTTAACTGTTAATTAAATGCTAGTTAATGCTTATTAAGCATTAATTAACCCTTAATTAATGTACCCTTATTGTAAAGTGTTACCCAATCCCTACCATGTACTAGTTATTATCCCCTTGAGGGTCTACAGGCTCCAGACAGGTATGCTAAAATAATCAGCATAGCCAGGCACCGCCCCTTTTTACACTGCCCAGTTTCAAATGAAAGTAAGGGGACTGAGATACGGTTATTTTCTCACCACTGAATCTGCTCAAAAGGAAACTGAAGGAGAGAGTGATTCAAAGAAAAAGCAACGTTAAACTATTTGGTGGATGCTTTCATTCAGAGCTCCTTAAATTTTCAGTATGGTGGCAGTTATTCCTTATGTTACCCATCATGTTGCAGGACCAACATTAAACGGCAAATTCTAAATAGCCTGAATATAAAAAAGATGTTACTTCTTTACCCATAAAATGCATGACATTTGTTTAGTTAATGGGAACTATCAAAGAGGATTTTACTGTGTGAATCATTTGTTCCAGCTGTGTGGGATCGGATGCTTTGTTGGTTGTAAAAGCAACTGTTTGGTGGTTTACGCCTCGAGGGACAGATAATACACATGAAGCAATCACCAGCACAGACCCACACTTGCATTCATTTACATTCGGATCAGGACTGAACCGCCCACTATCACCCGTATGATACAGAGTCATCAAACAACAAATCCCTTTGCAGAGCCCCGCGCTGAATTAAGCTTAGAATTAATCATCTTGATGAGTAGTTGTTGCAAGTATTTGTCAAAGGAATAATTATGGGGAAAGGGTTGGGCTGCCACCTGTCTCAGAGGCAACTTCTGGGTTCCTGAAACAATGTGCTGCTTTGCTTTAGTTTGGTCAAGGCATGTTGGGACAGGAGGCAGATACCTCGCCACAGGCTTTCACTCCGCTGTTGTGTCATTGTGTATTTTGTGTCCATTTTGTACTCTTTGCGGAGCTGGAACTTGGAGTTGGAAATGATTGATCTATTCACAGAATAGGAGAGGTACTGTACAAGGATTATGTGTCTTCTTATGGTGTACAACAGGTGTGATTTATTTAGGCAGATATACAAGCTAGAGCAGAATGATGAGGAGTGATTAATTTAGAAAACTCTCCACACTACCAGTCAAAAGTTTGGACACTTTAAGCCATCTTGATCTAAAGGCTTAAGCTTAAATGCTTGAAATCTGTTTTTTAAGACAAATATAGTGAAGTTGATGCCTATGTATGACCTTCTTCACTGCATAATTCAATTTGTGTTATTTCATAGTTTTGATGTATTTGCTATTATTCTAAAATGTGAAAAATAGTTTAAAAAAAATAAAGAAAAATGTGTATGTCCAAACTTTTGACTGGTAGTGTATTGCAGTGATTTTTTCCATAAAAGCTTCTCCTGTCCATGATTTATATCAAATGACATTTTTTTCTTCTGCTCTCTC
The DNA here is from genome assembly GCA_900312565.1 of Beryx splendens. NCBI lineage: Eukaryota > Metazoa > Chordata > Actinopteri > Beryciformes > Berycidae > Beryx > Beryx splendens. Next base: position 4,930 of record OMOV01093551.1, read on the forward strand.
TTCCTCCCTCTCTCCCCTTCCCTCTCTGTCCCAGGACTGCGGGTCCTCATGGGGATACTGAAGATGGCTGCTTCAGGAGCAACTCTCCTTACAGTAGCAGCGGTACTCCTGAACCTGGCCAGATGTCAGGGGAGCATGGGAAAAGGAAAGGACAGCTCACCGCTGAGGTTCACGCACCACCTCTACGAAGCCACCATCAACGAGAACTCTGCCCCGCGGACGTACGTGGACACTCCAGTGAAGATGGGCATCGAACTGACGGATCAATTCTGGGACATCAAATATAAAGTCGTCTCGGGTGACGATGACGACCTTTTCCAAGCCGAGGAAGTCAAGGTCGGGGATTTCTGTTTCCTACGCATCAAAACTCGCAGCAGTAACTCAGCACTCCTCAACAGGGAGGTCAGAGACAGTTACACCCTCACGGTTGAAGCCACCGAGAGCAGTTTTGACTTTCAGGCCAAGACCAAGGTGTCTGTCCAGGTGCTTGACACCAATGACCTGAAGCCTCTTTTCTATCCCGCCTCTTACAACGTGGCCATCAAGGAGGACACCCCACTTAAGTCGAGTGTGGTCAGGGTGAGTGCTACGGACGCCGACGTTGGCAGCAATGCAGAATTTTATTACTCTTTCACCAGCAGAGCCCATCCGTTCACCGTGGATCCTTTCACAGGCACAGTCAGCCTCGTGAGGAAGCTCAATCACACCAGGACGGAGAGGTACGACCTCACCGTTTTAGCCGAGGACAGGACCAAGAAGATATCGGGTGTTCAGAAATTTGGTAATGTTGCCAGGGTTACAGTAAACGTGCAAAAGACGTCCCCGGCATCTCCAGTGGTCACGCCTCTTCCCGATCAAAGAGTTTCTACAGATGGTAAAATAACTATTGATGTCCACGTGGAGTCAGGCGTAAAGCCGGTGGAATCCCTAAACATTGTTGGAGGGGATCCACACAAGTGTTTTGAGATTATCCCTTCAGGTGTGCAGGGCAGTGACTTCCAAGTGATCTCCACCAAAAGGATTATCTGGCCTCAAACCCCCTTTGGACTGAATCTGTCCCTTCAAGCTAAAGACAGGAGTTTTCCGGCTTTACTCTCTCCAGTTACACAAATCCACGTTCCGGCCCATCATTACAGCCCGTTGGCATTTCTTGAGGATACCTACATTGTTACGCTGAGCGAGTTTTCACCACCTAAAACTCATGTGGTCAGGGTTTCTGTCACCCCATTCCCCTTTAATGTCACCTTTAGCATTAAAAATAACCCTGACAGCACTAACTTCAAGATTAACCCCAAGACGGGAATTATTATAACCACAGAGAAATTCGACTATGAGAGAAAGGATCGGTATGAGTTCGATGTGATAGCCAACCACGGTGAAGCGGAGACTCACATTGTAGTGGAGATAACAGACGAAAATGACAACAGCCCAAAATTCACCCAGACCTCCTATCAGGCCACACTGGAAGAAAACGCCCCTGTCGGCAGCAGCGTCTTGACGGTAGCAGCCGTAGACGAAGACAAAGACAAAAACGGCTTTGTGACTTATGCTATCGCCAACTCAGGCCTGTTACCCTTCACAATCGACCCATTCACGGGTGTCATCTCAACCTCCGAACACTTGGATTACGAGCTGATGAAACGTCAGTACCACCTCAGAGTGTGGGCCTCTGACAGCGGCAGCCCCTTCAGTCATGTCAGCGAGTGCGCCGTGACGATCACCATGAGCAACGTCAACGATAACATCCCCCTGTTTGAGAGGGTGGGCTGCAATGCCACCATACCGCTAGATTTACCCGTGGGACACGCGATCGCCGAGCTGTCAGCCATCGATTTAGATGAGCTGCAGCAGCTGAGATACGTCATCGAGTCGGGGAACGAGCTCCAACTGTTTGCTATCAACTCGATATCAGGAGTCGTCACTCTGAACCAACCGATTCCTCCGTTTATAGCAGAGACGCAGGCAGTTTTGTTCACTCTGACAGTCATCGCCACGGATGGTAAACATCACTCCGACCCTTCAGTCGTCAGCATAACTGTCACTAATAAAGGTGTTGATGCTACGGTCCACTGCCAGGAGACGGGCATTTTCAAACAACTGACCGATAAACTCATCGAGTCAATCAAGCCCATTTTAACTGACCAGGAGGAAGAGTCATTCTCCGATATTCATATCATCAACAGACATTCCCCCAAGTTTGACTTGAGTATCCCCGGTTCTATTGACCTCGCCGAGGACTATCCACTGAACTCCACCATTATTCAGTTCAAGGCGACTGACGATGACACTGGGTTCAACAGCAAGCTGGTGTACGCTATATCAAGTGGGAACGAGGATGGCTGTTTCTCCATTGACACCTTCTCAGGTGAACTTCAGTTAGTTTGCCCGCTCGACAGAGAGAGTAAAGAATTCTACATTTTGAACATAACTGTTTATGATTTGGGAACCCCGCAATCATCTGTGTGGAAATTAATTGCGGTGAATGTCATGGACGTCAATGACAATCCTCCTGCTTTCAGTCAGCCCAGATATGTGATACGCATCCCTGAAAACACAGAGGTGGACTCCAGTGTATTTAAAGCCCATGCAGTAGATCTGGACACAGACGCTAGCGGTAATGTCCAATACTCGCTGCTGACGTCAACTGACATGTTCAGAATTGATGAACTGACCGGCGAGGTGAGGGTGACGGGCCGTTTGGATCGAGAAGTCTTGCCCAGGCATGATCTCCGGATCGAAGCAAGAGACCAGGCCAAATTCGGCTCCCAGCTGTTCACCACTACCGATCTAGTGGTGGTTTTGCAAGACATCAATGACAACCCACCCAAATTTATACCCAAGATCTACAAAATAAAAGTTCCTGAGGATGTTCCTGAGGGAACAATGTTACTCTGGGTGGAGAGTGTCGATTTAGATCTCGGCAGCGGAGGCCTCATCACCTACAACCTCAAGAACACCGAGAATGGGATCTTTCACCTCGACTCCTCCTCCGGCGCCTTGACCCTCGAGAAGGAGCTGGACTTTGAGAGACGGGCATCTTACAACCTCACGGTCCGTGCCGTCGATCACGGCCTCCCTCGCTCCCTCTCCTCCTCCTGCTTTGTGGAGATCGAGGTTCTGGATGTCAACGAGAACCTCCACCGGCCGGCGTTCTCCGACTTTGTGTACGAAGCCGGCGTGATGGAGGACGCGGCAGTGGGGACGTCGGTGGTAACGCTGACAGCTTCAGACAAGGATCTGGGTAGAGACGGTGTGGTCAGGTACCACATCCACGACGGCACTGGTCTGGGAGTCTTCACCATCGACGAGGAAACAGGTAATACAACTGTGGTTATGATTAGGATTTGTGGTGTTATTTGTTGTGGTAACAATAACTTATTATAAAGCAGAATACTCAAAATGAATTTTAAAAAACAATGGAACAGCGTGAAACAGGAATTACAGAAGATTATCATTAATTAGGAGAAGAGGTCAGAGGTAGAGAAGAGCAAGATTCAAATCAGTAGGGTAAAAAACAAAATAAATGATACAATAAAATAATAAAAAGGATAAATAAGATAAAAATAAGACGACATGAAAAGATGACATCACATATAAGCAAGTAAAAGTAACAGATTAAATGACAATTGAAGGGCTCGGTGCAAATTCAATGTTGCAGCTGATTTGTGATCATATTTTCTTTCAAAGGTTTTGTGCAATGTAGCCTGGCAATCATTTTTCAGTTTCTATGCCAGCCAAATGAAATGTCTCTGCTGTGTTGCCATGGGAGAGATATGACTTGAGAGTAATCGTCTCTTTCAGTCATACTCCTTCGCTTGTGATGAGACAATGGGACACGGTTGTACAACACTGTATTTCCTCCAGAGTGGTTGAGGTGGTTGTCAACTTTTCCAGCATATCCAGCACAGAGGGCAGACTGTGACCTCTCAACATATCATAGTGCATTCCATTAGCCTGCTGCTGCACTTACAGCCGAGATACAATCAGGGCAAATAGAGTTCTCTGTCACAATGGAACCGAGCTAAAATATGTGTTTTTCTGTCTCTACTGTTCTTTATAATGGGGTTTCAACCTCTCCCTCGGGGAATTTCAACTGTTTTTGTGTGGACAAGTCGATACTCCTTGTTTTTAGACTCCTGAATTAGTATCGTAAGGTGTTTTATTGATTCTGTTTTACATACCTAATGGTAATTTTATCACCTATGTTGCTGAGCAGAGATTGCAAACAATTTCCCGAGATTAATTATGGGGACTCATTTCAATCTTCCTGCAACCCACCTTTGGGCACGAAGCCAGACTTTGAAAGACGCAGATGCATGAAGCTAGATGAATATCAAAGTGATTAATATTTCCTCCAGTGTGATTATTTAAAAGTGATTATGTTGACATTTGATGCAAATACAAGTGATTAATTCCTGAGGTACAGCAACATGTTAAATGATGGTGTCCTATCTTAGCAGTAAGCCAAACTTCTTGCCTTTCACGTCCCTCAGGTGTGATTCGTACCACCGAGACGCTGGACCGTGAGACGCTGCCTCACTACTGGCTTTCTGTGTATGCCACCGACCTGGGAACCGAGCCTCTGATCTCCTGGACCCACGTCTTCCTGGAGGTCCTGGACGTTAATGACAACGCTCCAGAGCTTTCCCAGCCCGTCTACTTCTCCTCGGTCCAGGAGAACGTGGCCAAGGCCAAGTCGGTCCTCCGAGTGTCGGCCACGGACGTGGACACATCGTCCGAGGGGAAGCTCTCCTTCCAGATGCTGGACTCTCAGCGGACGTATTTCGACGTCAATCCCAAAACAGGTAATCAGCACTGGGTGATCAAAAAACTTCACTGCTTAACTGCAAAAAATATCCATCTTTACAGGTGATTTTGTTTTAACTTTATAACTTTTGAGTCTTCAAATGTTGTTTTTCTTAGAAGAAGTGAAAATAATCCAATCCAACAGTATGAGATAATTACACTTATTTTGTCTTAATTAATTAAAATATCTTGAAATAATGCAGATGACACGTTTCTATCACTTGATTAAAGACCGTTCATGAAACAAGCTGATTTGCATTTGAGACGAGTGAAATCATCTCGCTTGTTTTTAATAAACAAGCCTGAATATTAAACGAAATGACTAAATGACTCCAAAATTAGATATAAAATGTGACACCTGCCCTCACAAAATGAATAATTCTTATTATTTAGTTAATTAAGTTATTCATTAATTAAAGACTGTTTCTTGTAGAGGACATAATCAAATGTGGTGTAATACTGAACAACGAGGTAACTTTGTTTTCAAAAGGGAGATATCATGTTTGGGAATGAAATCGTTCACATCCTCTGAGCAGCGTCACTCTTCAGCCTTTTGGCATTGTGTGTGTGTGTGTGGGTGTGTGTGTGTGTGTGTGTGTGTGTCGGTGCGTGTGTGTGTAGACAGTAAAACAAAATAACAAAATAAAAACGACAGTAAAATCGACCATGGTCCTGAGACAGATAATTGAAAGCTTCTTAACGAGGCACCATACAGAGCAGTTGATAAGACTGTGGGATATGGATTGTAATTGGATCAGTGTGTGCACCGTCATTTTCTTCTTGTCTCATGATGAGTTTGGACAGAGGCGCAGGCTACACAGGCTCCCTCGTGTTCCATTTACATTTTAATTCAAGCTCCCATTGTGAATATCCAGGATATATAGAATATACCTCTGTTTCCTGTTTCAGAAATTCACACATCAATATACATTAGGCCGTATCCCCATGTCAGATTTACATTTTGATTCAATCATTTTACTGCAGCCATAAAAACCTGACAGCGAGTGTGTGCGTTCCCACAAGGGGGGCTGAAAAATAGCTGATATCTCTCAGTGTTCTGCTGCAAGTCTGAGCAGAACGGGCGCAGCGGCGGCTGGGCGTGTCGCAGAGGGCAGAGTTGAAACTAAAAACTTCATACCGCAAAGCTCCCTCAGAAGTCACTCACAAACTCATTCGGCCGGGGTCTAACAGGATGTGCAGCTGATGAGAGAAAACTAACATGCCACCCAACCAGGAAAAAAATGCCTGAATTCCCCCCCAGGTATCTGTGTGCTCATCTTTGACAGTTGCAACTGAGTGTGTGTGCGTGTGTCACCTGGCGCACACTTTGATGTTCAGGCAAATTAGTGTAGCGCTCGCTCTGACGCTGCAAGTTCCTACAAGCCCTGTCCTCTTCTTGTAATCTCTAGGCAGTGCTCGTGTTTGTCCGCACCCTAAGGCCAATATGCCAAAGGATTACTGAGAAAGAGGGTGAGTTGCTTTAATAGCCAGACGTCAGACAATAAGCAGGGAGAAGACGAGGCACCGAAACAGAACTGAGATGAAATGTCACATGAAACAGGCTGTTTCGCGTCTGGAGAAGAGCAGGGGGCATTTCACAAAGCAGGATTAGACAGTTAGCCAGATAACAATGTGAGAAAGATTACGCTGTATCCTGGTGATACTGATTTGAATCTGTAAAGCAAAACTTCAATATTAGGTTTTAGGGATATGATTCAGTCATGCATGTTGATGGTTGCTAATAATAAACAAAAGTTCAGAAGATATGACATAAGTTTGAACTTGCTAATCCTGCTTTGTGAAATTCCCAGCAGGTGTGTTTGATATTTATTTACTTGCACATACAAGCAGAGGCTGAGATTGCTTAAGAGTTATTATGTATATGTTTGTTTTTTTACTTTTACTCTAATTTCAGGTCTTGGTTGTACTGTTACCGCTGTGGCAGATGTTCTTACAGGAAATTGATATGAACAGACAGACTGATTTACTGTTTTGAACATAGATGACAATCAATTCATGTAAAAAAGGCAGTGAAGTTCTACTATAAGCTCATAAAGGCTCAGGAGATAAATCAAAAGGAAGGGAACTAATACACAGGTAAGAAATGCGTTCAGAGGTATGTTCACATGCACTCTTATAACCTGACTTTACCGTGATGAAAGCAATACGCCAACTATAGCAATGGCCATGTAAAAGCCGTAGTCTATCTTAATAAGGTTGTGAGCCAGATAACACACACAGATTTCTGTTCAGTTTCTCCAGTTACTTGGCCATGTAAACACCTTAGTCTGCTTTCATTCAGTTTGTTAAAGCGGCACGCCGACATGAAGAGTTGATGGTTTCACAACAATACGACAAAGAATACAAAATAAATGATATCAAAATTAACTGGCTATCAAATAAATCCACGTGAACCCAGATAAACGAGGTAAATCATATCCGTCTGAACCACATAAACACTTTAATCAAGCTGTCATTGTGTGCATGTGAACGCACCATTGAAACAAGAAAGCGAACCACCTTGTCTTCACAAATCAAACCGAAACCTGCTATCAGTAATAATAAAGTCGAGATCTCTCGTGCCTCAACAGGATGGAAGTGAGTCACGGCCTACGCAGGTACATGACTAAGCTCTCGGGTTCTCCTGCATGTACAGAACATCCTGCAGTGAACGCTGCTGTGGAGCAACATCAGTTTGGTACAAGATTCAAGGCTTCAAGACTGTGCCGACACTCAGGCTCAGGTTCGCCACGGGAAGAGTGCGCGCTACATCACCAAAATCACCAAATCAGAAACCATGCTGTTCATTATCCGTGCGCAATGAGCGGAGAAGAAATAAAGCTTCTATGTGCCTGCCATGGCATGTTTAATATATATATGTAATGTAATATATGGCAGGTGGTGATGAAGGGGCTGTTTGTTGATCAGCATTCTTTTCAACAGCTTGTTTGCACCACAGCTTGATTTTTCAATATCTCTCATCAATAATAATAATAATAACAATAATAATAATACATTTTATTTGTATAGCGCTTTTCTAAATAGTCAAAGAGGCTTGATGATGGTCTACATGTTTGGGCTCTTAGCTCAAGCAACTGAGGTGCAAAATGTACAAATTCCACTCACCACACCGCCTTAGTGAATTCTGTCTTTCAATCTCCATCTGACTGACTGACCGTCTATCTGTCTCTCTCAACGTGTCGCTCCCTCCCCCTTCCCCCC
>OMOV01093567.1:0-10545 GCA_900312565.1 Beryx splendens
TTTAGTGTTTAATCAAAATTATTGTTTAATCCTGTGTTAAACCTGAGAGAGAGAGAGAGCGAGAGAGCGAGAGAGACAGAGCGAGTGAGACAGAGAGAGAGAGAGAGACAGAGAGAGAGAGAGAGAGAGAGAGAGAGAGAGAGAGACAGAGAGAGAGAGACAGAGAGAGAAAGAGAGACACAGAGAGAGAGACAGAGAGAGAGAGAGAGAGAGAGACAGAGAGAGAGACAGAGAGAGAGAGCGAGAGACAGAGAGAGAGACAGAGGGAGAGAGCAAGAGAGAGGAGGAGAGAGAGAGACAGAGAGAGAGACAGAGAGGGAGAGAGAGAGAGAGAGAGAGAGAGAGAGAGAGAGAGAGAGAGAGAGAGAGAGAGAGAGAGAGAGAGAGAGAGAGAGAGAGAGAGAGAGAGAGAGAGAGAGAGAGAGAGAGAGAGAGAGAGAGAGAGAATTGACCATAGCCTGCAAAGATGCCAGGTTTCCCCACTGTTTTCCCTCTATACCTAGTACTTCATCTCTCTCACTCTCACTCTCTCGAACCGCATTCAGCTGAGTTCATTTATCATCGAAACGTCAGAGGTCCCCCCACTAACTTTTATCATTTAAGTCTGTAATTGAATATCTTCATGCTCCTCATCGATACGCCGTTTTCTGCGCCGCTGTTGCGAGCCAGCTGCATCCAGATCCACAGAGGCACTTTGTCCTCTCTTAATCGCATCCACATTCCCAGCAATTTGCTCACTCAATCAACCCATCAATAAAACAATAAGCGTATTCCTTCTTTCCGCGTTGGCTCTCGCAGTCCGAGCTAGATTTACCGGAAGGCGAAATTGAAAATTCCCCACACATATCAGTTGGAATCAATCTGGGGTTTGGACGCAGCCTGTGTGTTGCCAATTGCTCATCACTGCTCCGCGATGTGAATGCAATTTACTTAGCGCCATTGCTTCCACTCTGCAGTCTTTTTCTTATGGCAATTTCCATGTCTGTGCAGTAGCAGTGTCTGAGTCATCACGCAGAATAGCCTACAGTTTCTTGCCAAAAGAAAAATGACTTAAAACCTGGCTATTAGTCCGTTTTTTCCCCTATGAATCAGAGTTGAGATGGAGCAGCTGACAGCGCTGGCATTGGTACCTGTGCCAGCACTCTTTCCACGGCAGGGCGTTGGCACATCCAGGGCCACTGGAGCAGCAGTTTCTACTGGCTTCATGTTCTGTAGTCACAACCTCAGTTATTCAGCTGTTTTCCTGTATAGTATATAGGTGTTATATTGCTGATACATCATATCGATTATTATGAAAATGATTGTCTTATATTAGAGTTCCTATTTGTTGAGAACATATCATTCGTGTGTCCCTGGTAGTAGTTTGTTCGCTCCGGTGCTCCATGCTAACACTTTAGCATACACTATGTTGAGTGATAGTAGGTCGCTAGCATTATCCAAAGTAAGAAGACTGACCTTTTAGTAATAAAATGTTGACGGTGGTCATTTAGATACATACATTTAAAAAACAACAACATATATACAGTATATCTTTAACTCAATATGATATAACCAGTTTTATTGGTGGAACTATTTCTGGTGAGCAGCCATGTGTTCATCCACTGTGCGGTGATTTTTAGCTGCACAACAGTCTCCCATCGCCCACCATCATCACTTCTAAGGAAACAGAACAGCTCACAGTCCTAGCGCTGTGGGAAGAGAGTCTACAGGGAAATCAGTTCCTAGTAGTTCAGAACCGTATATTTGTATCACATTTTGTGTAGATTTTTACCAATAAACATACCTTACTTCACCATTTAGCTTCTGCCATAAGTTCTCATTTTCTCACTTTTGAGATACTGCTCCACCTACTATCACTCATAGTGTATGTTAAAGTGTTAGCAGGGAGCCTACTATCACTCAACATAGTGCATGCTAAAGTGTTAGCATGAAGCACTGGAGCGAAAAATCCACTTTTGGAGTTTTATGTTCTCATCACTTAACTGTTAAGTTGACCGACGGGCCAAAACCTCTGTGTATTCCTGTTAGAGTCATCCTCACTGCATATGAAAGCCAGTGAGGTTGCATAATGCTAGACACAGGGTGTGTGTGTAGGCAGGGGTCAGTAGAGACTGACTGGGACTAGCTGCCATAGAGGCCTCATTGTTGTTTTCACCCACACCCTCAGTCAGTCACAACCCTACACAGCCCAGCAGAAAACAACACCATGATAGCTTTAGCTTTGCACATTAATAATCTGTAATATATTATGATTTGAGTTTCCACTATTAATAACAGAAGATTAAACTTTAATGATCGATGTGGGGAAATATGATGCAGCAGCAAAAGTGATACAGCACAAGGGAACAGACATGCAAATGGAGCTATTAATAATAATGCAACTGACAGGTTCACCTCTGCATGTTCAGCAGAAATGTATGAATCAATTTGTGAAAAAATGAACTGCAGCATTGCGATGGTGTGCATAATAACGCTACGATGTAGCCAGGTTTATATGCATGCTACCAAAGGTATGAAAATATATGCAGCATGAGATAAGCGAGAAAATATACAAATAGCAGGATATAAATTTATAACACAGAATACTAAATATTGAAATCAACTGTAGATGTAAATACTAACGGAACGGAATAGAAATATGTTGATATAATGTGTTCCTTAAACCATGGAGACTAATAAATGTAAATAATCATGACCACAATATCAATACGTACCATAACCTAACCATGCAGCCCCAAGTGCTTTATTACTCTCTGCACACAGTAAAGCCTTGTATCGGAGGGAGTGGTTGCTCTTAAAGGTCCTTGCTTGGAAATGGTGTTTATAGGTGAACAGGGAACGTTTGAAATGCAAACTAAATCCAAATACAGTATGTATTGAATTTAAAAAGGATATTGGGCATCTCTACAAGGTTTATACAGATATAATATATATTTGTTTACAGGCATTGCTGCACCATCTTAGCAAGTAACTCTAAAAATCATGTTTACCTTATAAAATGAAAAAGATAATTTCACTTAAAACAAGTGACAGTATCTTGAAATGTGTTGGGTCACTCCCCTAGTAGCAAGATATTGTCACTTTGCCACAATACTGTCAAGTTGATGCATTAGAAAGAAGTAAAATTTGAAGGCTAAAGAACTTGTTCCACTTCAGAGGAATCCTGAAGGAAAGCCTCTGAGCTCGGCATGAATCATTTCCATGTAACGTTGCGTAACAAAGCAAACAGTCATGCTGGCTAATGAATCATGTTTTGTTTTTGTTGGTGCAGTCTTTTGCGGAGAGTGGGTTTTCAAAGAAACGCCGAGGTGCACAGACGGGGTGGGTGGAGAGCGAAACTGGAGGTCTAAAGGTTTATGGGCTTTGTTTACCCAGCGAGGTGGAGTACAAACACGGCTGACCTCACCTAATGTCAGCTGAGAATATACAAGGCCTTGTGCGTTTGGTGTGGATCGTGTGAAACCTTGTAACGGCGGAGGAATGGATGTTGTAATATCCACACTCAGACCCACTTATGTCCAGTAGAGTAACTGACAGCTGATGGGGTTTCCCTCATGGAGAAAATGCTTCACGTCCTAGAGAACGAGCTAAGCCACTGACAGTACATCACAATATGTCAGACTTGCTTGGATCGCACTTGCCAACCTTAAGAGTCCATAAAAAGAATGGTTTCCAAAGCTAAGACACATTATCTCCTGCAGTGCAAAAGCTGCTTCTGCATCTTTTCATTTCTTTCTAAAATGATGATGATTTCTAAAATGATTCGATTATTTGACTTAAAAAATATACATTTATAGAAATAAATAAAATTACTTATACATATATTACTTATTACTTATACATGTAGGCCTATAAGCGGTAGAGGTGCATTTGGCTTTGTTGACCTTGTGGAAACAGCAGTGATAGTGCAGGACCTCGATTTCTTGTGTTACTCTTTTTAACATAATATAGTAAATCTCCTGGGAAAATCGCTTGCTCGTCAATAGTTCCTGAACGGATGACATTTTGTTAAGAATCACCTCTTGCATCTACACCTCTCTGCCATTTTAACACCTGCACGTACACACACAGACTCCCGCCTCCCTCTATCTGTCTGTCTTCCTCCCCTCCCTCTCCTCGCGTCTCAGTGGGACTTGTAGACAGAGAATGGCCAAACTTTGTTGGCAGTGTGCTGTCTGCTGCCAGACTCCCAGAAGTCATGCCATTGGTATTCCCGATCTGTCGCCTCTGTCCTGCCTCCCCTCCCCTCTCCCTCTCCTCGGCACGACACACACATTTAAAGTCACGCCTCGGCCTCCCTTCGCTTCTGTCTTTTGTTTGCTTGCTTGCTTTTTCTTTCACTGTTTCTCTCATCCCCTCCTTCATTCTTTCCTACTGAGTTAGATCGAGTTACATCACCATTTAAACAATTTATCAACTGATAACTCGGTTTTGCAAAACAGAAATGCGGAGGAGTGCGTCCTAATTGAGTCAACGTTTTGCTCGGCTGGCCTTTTTCAAATCATGATAAATGCACAGATTGACTTTTCAACTATCAACTCAGACTTATTTCCCCTTGCAGAGCCAACAGCGCAGGTTAGAGAGCTCTATCAATTTTACACGTCCAGGTTCAGGTATTTATTGGCCTAGACTTTGTGTAATGCTTACCTAAGCACTTAGCCCAGGCAGATCTATTCTGCATCAGAGCGTGTGTAATAACTTTTCCAAATGGTGCGCAGGAATCCAACTTGGGCAACAAAATGATCAGTAAACTAAAGAAGTAAAGAAAGGCCTAGAAAGTCGAGACATGGGAAGAGAAATAGAAGCAATAAAAAGGATTTCAGATTGCAGGAGGGAAATGTACATGTTTGGTGGCTGTCAGATGTCAACAAGTTGTTTGTGTGTGTATGCGTGTGTGTGTGTGTGTGCGTGTGTGTCAGTGTCAGTGTGTGTGCATGTGTCTCCAAGTGAAACAAACTGACACACACATAGATACATGACACACATCCACACACTACACTACAAAATGTGTGATTAAGGGCTTTACAAGTCAACTTGAATTGACTCGACTTCTACACAGAGGATCCAGTCCAGCAGAAACCTGGCAGAAAAGTCTCTGAGAGCTTTTTTCCCTTTTGCTTAATACTGCTGGTGAAGACGTTAAGATGGATAGTTAGACGGTTTCTCCAGCATCTTTTCCAAGCAGGAATCTTCAGAACCCCAGATCACTTTGATTGGCAGCTTCGCTCCTCCCCGGCACGAGACAAGAACCACACACACACACATGAACCCATTCATCTTGCACGGCTTGGGAGGAGGTGAACCCATATAATTACAGCTGTGTCGATGGAAAGGCACAGGCACAGCGAAGCTCGATTAGATAGTCTAGATTTCCCCCTACTGGCCGTGACCGGAATTGATTTAGTTGCTGGAGGAGAGTGGTTTGCGGTCGATAAGCACATCACCTGCTGGTCTGGGCGAAGCTGAAGACACACAGCAGATACAAGCACAGCCCACACACTCAGATGTCCTCAAGGTACATTGACAGAGTTATAGCTTGAGAGAGTTGTATAATTTACAGATGGTGAGCTAGAGATTTCCTGATATTCCAGCAGCAGTTCTGGCAGCACAGACTGTAATAGTGTTAAATAACATGCTTTGACATGGCAATGGCGGCGCTAAAGAGAGCAGAAAATGTCTTTGTATCAAAAATATTTTCATTTGGTTTGAATGGCTTGGCAGCTTCAGTCAGGGGTCAATGATTATTTAAAGCCATCATTGTATAATTGCATTGTACTTTGCCAAATATTCTGGGAAATGATGAAGATGATGATTTATTTACGATAATGCAGGCAAATGATATTACCCACAGCTAGCGTTGTCGACTGAGTCACCCACACAAACACGCACGCACGCACGCAACACTCAAAACACAACCCCTGCCGCTGAACAATGTCTCTTTGCAAGTCTATTTCGAGGCCTTTTCCTCAAAAGGTCACTTGGGTGCCGGGACTTTGCATGCATCGTCTTTGGGCAACATGTTAAATATTCAAAAACCCGACCTTTTGCAATGTAAGAGTTGAAAGTTGCAGAAGGAGCTCTCTGGGACGAACATGTGAAAGTTGAAAACACAAACGTGCGAGCGGGAGCTTTGGGTCGCTCAATAAATCAACCTACAGTGCAGCTCCACTTCAAAGTCCAGTATTATATGGACGCCTAAAGAAAGCTGGGCATATAGATCCCATCGGTATTCATGAAAACTCTCCTTCAGATGTTATGCATCTGTTCTGACAATATTGAATCCAATGCCACTGTTAGCACTCCACATCATGATAGAGTGATGTGATGTGAAACTTCATGCGCATGTGAGTTAAACCAGAACTCATGCAAACAAAGTGTGACTGAATTTTGAATACAAGCCTGGGGACAGCTTACTTTATTGATATTCATACAGCAGCTTACATGCAAACAGTGCGTCGGGACTGGCTGGCGGTCTATGTGTCACATCTCATTGTGTGTGTGTGGAGCAGAGAGCAGGCTGCTTGATTGTCATTTTCTCGTTGCTCTCGCGGTCGTCTAGACGCTGTGGAAGCACGCCCTCCGCATCCTCCTTGGGCGTCCGCATCCTCATTGTGCGTGTTGTAAGCTGCCGAGCGCTCTGCCAGCCTGCGGCTATTAATAGTCAAGGCAGACCTGTAATTCAGCCTACAGTGCGAGCCGCGCTGCCAGCTGGTTTGTCAGGGATGCCGCACGCCTTACAGTGAATGCACAAAACATTGGGGACCACCTGCTATTTCCACGCTCCCTTAGTTTGCGTATTGAATCCGTTTCCGTTCCGTTCAGCCCGCTGTGAAACGGAGATGATAAAGCGGAGGAGACTAGTGCAAGGGAGATTTGTAAGCCTCGAGGCAGTTGGGACATGGGTTGTGTAAAAGCAGGGCACAACTCAGTATGAGGAAGGTGCTGTAATAGGAAGATAGTAATCACACATGATTGTGATGCACATGTGTGCACATGATGGACTCTCTCTCTCTCTCTCTCTCTCTCTCTCTCTCTCGCTGTCTGCGCATGGCTTATCATGTTCCGTCCTCCCAATTTGTAACAAGAGGCTTTACCAGTGGCTCAGCAGTTAGCCTACATCTCGCAGTCTTGCAGCAGTCACTTAGCGCTTTCACTTCCAGGTCAAACGTCAGACATCATGTTCGCCACTTGGGCCGCCGCTGCAGTGTGACTGACAGCGCCACATGGAGAGATTTCTGGGGTCTCTGGGGGCCGAGGGGTAGCCAGGCACGGCAGGCAGGCATTCACCCAGTCCCTGTGGGGGATACTGTGTGCATTGGTGTATAGATGCGTGTGTGTGTGTGTGTGTGTGTGTGTGCACAAATATATGTGTGCATGCAATGTCCTTTGTGGGCACATGTATGTGCATAGATCCGTGTAGTGTATGTGTACATGCACACTCATTTACACTTGTATGTGCAGTAATTTATGTTTATGTGTGTGTGTGTGTGTGTGTATGTGTGTGTGTACTAATTTCTGTGTGTGTATGTGCTGCACTGTAGCCCCGGTCTGGCGGTGCTCCATGGCCCAGGGCTAATGAAGTGTTAATGTCCCTGGTGTGTCCTTGTTTACTTAAATGCTAAACACAGGAGCATAAGGAAAGAGTCGGCCCCTACTTAAGCATGACACAGCTTACACTTTCAAATCACAGTAACACATAACATTCATACATTTGCTACCTATATGGCACGATGCTCACTGGCTGTTACTGTCCTTTCATTTTGGATCTCTCCTAGTAAGCAGTGACCGCGCAAACCACCGCTTTTTCAGAGCCGGTGTAACATATTAGCAATGCTCTAGGAACTTTGCCTTTGTCTCTGTGCACAAGGTAACATTTCCCTCCCTTTGTTGTGTCCTCCCTCAGTGATTGAAGGCAAGAACATGATCCCCATGGACCCCAACGGCCTGTCTGATCCCTACGTCAAGCTCAAGCTCATACCAGACCCAAAAAATGAGACCAAGCAGAAGACCAAAACCATCCGCTCCAGCCTCAACCCCGTCTGGAATGAGACCTTTAATTTGTGAGTGGGTTAGCTGGTGTCGCCCATAGGCTCCGTCCTACAGCAGGCCCACGACTCACGACTGTTATTACTACTACTACTACTACTACCACTATTACTGCTGCTACTACTACTACTACTGCTAATAATAATAACTAGGTAGCACTTTCATTAACAACATTACAGTGCTTTCATAATTCTATAGTTTATATTCTTAACAGTACGTAGGTTTTTTTGTGATTGGAATTTGAACCGATGTACTTTGAATAATGTGTACATGTGCCATTTGTGTGTCGCACAGCAAGCTGAAGCCTGCAGATAAGGACCGCAGGCTGTCGTTGGAGGTGTGGGACTGGGACCGGACCACCAGGAATGACTTTATGGGATCGCTTTCCTTCGGCGTGTCGGAGCTCATGAAGGCTCCTGTCTGTGGCTGGTAAGAACTCACTTCCGTAATCACTGTTGGTGGACAGAACCACGTGTCTAATTTGCTCATCGACCCTCACGTGTTGTTTGAAAATGATACGGTGGGTTTCCAGCTTCATGCCCACCGGCTATGAAACTCACTGAACACATAAAAGACCGTGAAAAACACCAAAAGTCACATGTTTTTTTTCTGCAACAGCAGCATAATGCAGCATCGCATTGTAATCCCCACCATCATCCTCACCATCTCCACCGTCACTGCCAGCACCATCTGTACCATCAACACCACCTTTCTGAACTCCATTAGAGGCCGTGCTTCACAGTGATGTTAATACAGCTGAGAGATTTTATAGATGTTGTTTAGCTGCTCTAAAATCACTGTAAAGCACAACCTCTCATGGCTTATCGCTTTTTGCTTTTATAAAACAGAAAAGCAAAAAAAGAATGCAAATATTCAATAAATAGTTTCCTTTTAATCAACGATAGTTAAATAATAGCAATTATTCTTCCACCAAGCAATATAGTTCAGCCCTCGTTTTTTCAGTTAGTGCATTAATACAAATGTAAATAATTAATATATCACACGCAGTATGCATTTATATATTCTAATATTATATCATAAATATTCAAGTTAACTGTTATATGGTCACAGATGTTTCTGTCTGGTGTTTTACAGCGCATTACGAACGTGACTCAGCCAATCAGACTATCTGTTTTATAAGGTGATAAAACAATAATGGGTAACACTTTATTTGGATAGTCCGCCTGCAGAGTCTACAGAGTGCAACAGCTTCTTAGCTGACATTAGTCGACATTCAACAATTCAACTGTTTCGCTTTCTCTGTAGATGTTTTAACAGCTTATTAGTTGAGATTCAACAACAGATTCTGTTTGCTTGCCGTTCCACACACCTGATTCTCATCACCTGGAGTAGGTGTGTTCATGACTTGTCACATCTACTCTCTAGATAATCTGTTAAACATCTGTTAAACAGTTGAATTGGTGAATGTCAGCTAATAAGCTGTTGAAATGTGCAAATACTCTGTAGACTCTCTGTAGGCAGACTATCCAAATAAAGAGTTACCCAATAAGATAATACTGTGATAAATATAATGATGGTTGTGCTGCCAGTACTAACAGTAATAGTGACCATAGTAGCCATAACAGGCAGTAATAAAGCACCAGCACCCAGAAACAAAAGTACAGTTAAGTATTGGCAATGTATAATCGTTATCTCCATTGCCTATTTGCACCCATGCTGGCAAACAAAAAGAACAAGAACAACCTCATAAAGCACAGCTGACATCCCAGGTTGCACATCGCACACCACTCTTTGGAGTAAACATTAGGTCAAGTTATGGTCTAGACTTTATCCAGTGACTTCCCTGGCACTGATCGATGGCTGCCTGGAACAACGTCACCACCAGCTTTGCCCCAAAGGTGCCAAAGATTCCCCGTTCGGCACTTTCAATTTAATTGACGACCGGCTTCAGGTCTGCTTTGAGCTGCCTCCTCTAAACTCTGGTTCATAAACACTGTGATGTATGACATGACGTGTCAACACTAGAAATGATGAGCTGCAACTCCAGGCCAAGCGGGTGTAAATCAGTGGACGGGGGAGAAAAGACGAAGGGAGGGTAGAAGGATAAATCAGCTGTCTCTCTCTCTGTCTGTCTCTTCCAGGTATAAGATGTTGTGCCAGGAGGAGGGGGAGTACTACAATGTGCCCATCTCAGAGGAGGATGATGGGAATGAGGAGCTGAGAGAGAAATTTGAGGTGAGGGTTGGGTTGGAATAAGCAGCATACTATATATATCCTTTATTTATATAAATCCTTCATCTAACCAAGTCTCATTCAGATCAAAATCTGTCATTGGGTTAATCTGGAAACTCTTGCTTTGAGCCAATTAACATGTCTATCTATCTATCTCTCTCTCGGTCTCTCTCTCTCTCTATCTCTCTATCTATCTATCTCTCTATCTATCTATCTATCTATCTATCTATCTATCTATCTATCTGTCTATCTATTGATTTGTTCATCTATTTTTAATGATAGATCTAATATTTTGTCAGAATGCTG
>OMOV01093573.1:0-11050 GCA_900312565.1 Beryx splendens
CCCTCGCTCTGTCTCTCTCTCTCTCTCTCTCTCTCCCGCTCTCTCTCTCTCCCTCCCTTCCTCTCTCCCTCTCTCTGCTACTAATGAGGTTCTTAGTGGCTGTCAGTGCAGCCTGGAGATGCTGGAGGGTCTAATGGAAAGTCAGAAAGCTGTAACCTGAGGAGCAGTGGAACGCAGGAGAGCTCTCCGGGCCTGGGAGTCAGGCAACAGGGTTTAGGTTAATTACATGAATAAATGCGCCACTCAGAGGGCGCGAGAGGATGGCCATTTGTAATCATTTGATAACGAAATATGTCTTCTTTTTTTTAGACACTTCATGTTTGCGTGTGTACATGTGTGTATGAGATAGGGAATAAAGAGAGGGAGAGAGGGATAGATAGAGAGAGAGACTGGCAGACAGCAGTATGTAGCTGCTGGGTACTCCCTGATTGCTGCCTCGCTGGCTGACATGTTTCCCTCTACCTGCTGAGACAGGCCCCCGCTGACAGAGATACTGAGGCATCATTAGTGTTAGCCCCCCTGACATAGCCGTCTGAACGGGCCTCCCCTACTCCCCCCTTTCTCTCCATACCTCCTAACCTCTCCCGTCGCTCCTCTGCCTGTGGTTTTGTTCCATCGGTTTGTCCCCTTTCCCCCCTTCTCATCATGTTCTCTCCATTACTGTTGTTGGCCCTCTTGACAGCTGGCCGCCCGTGCCTCACCTCTGCCTTCCCGTCTAGCCTATCAGCTATCGGTGCACAACTCACAAATTTGTAGAGTCGATTCCAACTCTGACTCTAATTGTGGGAGTTGCTGGAATCGATTCCCCAGCTCCTATAGATTAAATCATAGGAAGCGTTGAATACTCGCTGTGGTTTCTGAACGAACACACAAATACTTCTTAATAATAGGCCTTCTTGTTAAAAAAAAAAGTTTCTTAACTAGGCATTGCAAAAGAATCCTCAAAGCCTGAAGCGAAGGTTAATTATTGCAGTTCAAAGTACATCCAGTGAGTGGAGACTTTGTATCGATAATGTTGCAGGTGACAGACAACACACATGAATGAATGTGCTGCTGCAGCGCTCATTGGCTTTCCCCTTTATTTTAATGTTGATTGAGAAGCTTAAATGACAACGCAGCTTAGTTTTCTAACAATGTTTTATTGAACAAACACCTGTTGGCCCCCTATAGCCTAATGCCAAACTTGTGGTGCTCCCATGGTATGCCAATTTCTGGTCACATACTTGGCACTGAACCTTCTTCTTATTGTACGTTATTTTAAAATGACGATTAAACTAGACAATGAAAGATTGGCTATATAGGCTAAGAAGAACTCAAATTAACCAACAAGCCAACAAAGGATGCTTCAAGAGCAATAAGTGTAAAATGAAATGGGGTTAATGGGGGGAGGTACACAAAGGGTGGTGGATCGTCCCACATATCCAATCTTTGGTCAAACCGTGTGTTTTAAGCATTTTGTGGGGATATGGTGCATGTATGATAATGGGCAATTGATTTATTTCCACATTTTAACAATAATACAATAATTCAAGAGCAATAATGAGTTTAAGCGGAATCAACGGATACTGACAGTCGACCCTGTTCAGTTTCGACCGTCAGAGTTATTGGCTGATAGCCGACCACGACGCTTGGAGTTAAGCTTGCACTCGACTTGTTTGAAGTCAGACCACCGGCCCTAAGCACATTCAACCAGTTCACGAGGTCGAGCTGAGTTTGACAGCAAAGATGACAAAATGTTAAACAGACTGAAACGTGCACGGTCTAGCCAGGGCCAGTGATAGGCCTACCTGTAGGCAATAGGCATGGCTCATGGAGGCCTGAGTTCCTAGGAGGGGGTCCTCTGGCTCATTAGCTTAGCATAAACAAAACTTTGTTTGTTCTGTTTGTACAGTTTTGACTACTATTGCCAATAGTGCAGACATAAGTGGTAATACAGTGTTATCCATGTTCACAGTCTTTTCTCAAATGGTTTGTTAGCGGAGCTTGCTAGCTTCTGCGGCTTGCATAGAAAAACCAGAGGTAGAGTGGCTGTATTTGCAGAAAACAGTAAATCCCTACTTGCCTCAGCCCGCCCAAGTTTTCTTCCAAGTTTTCCTGCTAAGGTTTTTCTTGGGAGTTTTTCCTTGTGTGCATGTAGGGTCTAAGGCTGGGGGTGCCGGGCAGGTTAGTCTGTAGAATAGCCAGATTGTTTGTCTTGCTAAAATCTGCTCTTGCCTACCTGTTGTTTTTCACTATGCTTGTCCTATAATGTTGTTCAATTTTGTTCATTTAGTTAGATCTAGCTAGACACATTCTCTTTAAAGTTCTCTGACATGCTTGTGATAAAGGGCTATATAAATAAACAAACTTGAACTTGAAACTTTAAGCAGATGTGGTTGACTCCATCAGTCTTTGATACAAAAGTGTCTATTTACACTGAAATTATCATTTGATATCACTGAGAGATGAGCAGAGCTGTAAGCCAAATTGGCCTAGTAAGTCCAAATGAACGGCTCACCACGGCGTTCCCAGCTTCCCCTTTCCTTTCCCATCATGTAGGCCTACTGCCACTTCTGGCTGTTTCTGGATTCTGTGACTCTGAATAACTGTTTCTTTAGCACATGTCAATATAAACACTATGACGACCACCAGAGTGGTAACACCACTGTAAGTTTGATCAGTTAAATCCAGTGCAGCCTAATTAGGGGGTTCTCGCATAATATTGAAATCCAATGTCCACGATAGGCTAATCGATATTCTACCAAGCTGAGAAGGATGCAACCAAACAGGCCTTCTAGGTTCATCATTTTTTGACTGTCTTAGAGAGATTATAGATTTGATCTATTTGAGAGTGCTGCACCAACCCTTCTCCACTTCATAAAACATACAGCGAAGAGCACAACTTAAGGCATTTGGAATGGTGAACTCTTTTATTATTTGTCATGATCACAGGATGCGCCTGTGTTCTACATTAATGTTTTTGGGTTTTGGGTTTTTAACGCAAGAATCTTGCAATAGAATTTCCGTTCATGTTCATGCTGTATGTGACACAGCAGCTCAGGCATTTGCTGGAGCACAGTTATGGTTCACAGGGTAGTCTAAAGGCTCAATTAATTGGATTTCGGCCAACTGTCAGATGAAGAAAGATGAAGATTATACATTTTCTACAACTAATCCCCTATGGTGGGTATGGTGTTTATAATCTCCGCTAATTAAAGATCATTTGTCTGACATCATAAATGTCTTGTTCATAAAAAATAAAATCATCTGAGGAATGGAAATTAATTAACAAGAGAAAGATCAGTGTACTCAATATGAAGAGATAGATAAATCTTGCCTTTTCTCCACTAAAAGATGATAACGGTTGCCAGTTATTTTAAGTGAGCGCGATTGTGTTTGTATCGCTAATAAACTGAGGCTCTAGCATGTGGATCAAGGCACTACTTGAAATCGCTTGCACAAACTGCGGTCCATGAAACCGTCAGCTCAGATCCAGGCTTTCTAAACAGCATGACCTCATAACCACAAAAGGCCAGTTTAACTGTCCAACAAAAGCAATGAAACTTCCATAAACATTATTAGGGCCTGTTATAGCAGGCTAATAAGAGGCTGTGATAGAAGCCACTTGGCAGGGAAAGGATCATGCAAATAGCTCTCAAACACCATGCCAGCACAGTGCAGCTTCACAACCTCTCAGATTGCCACGTTAAATTATAAATCTTCATACAATCCCACAAGATGAGGCCTTGTGACTGACTGAGCCCAACAAATCATGGCATATGGACCGGAGAGGGCTTTAGTGGTTGTTTGGATTTTATGAGCGTGGAATCAGATCATCAGTCAGGCACAGAAATTAGGAGGTTAGGCCTTTTTGAATGCTGCCCAACTTGAAATCTAAAATGTTAGGAGACAGTCTCCTGAGCTTTCAGTATGAGGTTTTTTTTTTATTTAAAAGCTTTACTTTCATGATTACACCATTACACATCAATGGTTACGCAACTGCTATTTCACACATGCATGATTTTGTCAGTTCCTGCCCCCCACATCAAGAGTTTGGAGGATAAACAAGCTTTCCTGAAGAACTGTTTTCATGTTTCCCGATTACTTTGAACTTTAAGGTGAATGACTGGCTTATCAAAGAAGTGACATAAATAAACATTTAAAAAAAAAATATTCATAACATTAGAGGGACTCACTCCGAGGTCATTTTCTGGTGACCTTTTTGTACTTTATGGAAGGTTTTTATCCCATAAATTGCTATAATATTCCTATAGGATATTATGTACAGTTTATAGTTTTGCTGTGATCTTTGTATAATATCCCTCTAAAATGTATTATAGGATTATAATTCTTTATTATATGTGACAGCTTGATCTACCCCACTAGGGGGCACTGCCAGTCAAATAAAGTGCAGTATAGAGGAGAGAGCAGCTACACACTGCATCCTTGTCACTTCTAGGTCTTACATAAGATTAACATTAAGAGCATAAAGAATGGTGATTATAATAATGTGACTATAATGAATAATATTATGATCACAGAGGAGTTCCGTGTCAGCAGCAGTCATGTTTAACTTGACATGTCAATCAAGCTCTGGGACCTTGTGATACCTGCACCTCATCTCCCTGTTGGTTGTTTTGTACTGCAAAGCAGGATGATGATCCTCAGCACCATTTCCCCCACATTCCATAATTATGAAAGGTTAGTAGTGCAGTGTCGGTTGGAAAATTAATTAGCTCTCGAGGGCCGTTTCAATGCCAACACTTCGGCTTGACATTCACAGCAGAGCGGGAGAGCTCCAGAAGGTTCCGTGTGGATTTGGATATGTGACGCTCAACTGAAGGATACGGCTCTTGGACAGGGTTCAAGGGACGGACAGGGGCAGAGTATGCGCCTGTGCATGTGTATCACCACCAGTGTGTATATGCTGGTGGTGATACATATGCATTTGACTCGTAAAAGTTTGTTTTAGTCAGCATGAAGTAAGGTGGATGGGGTTTGCCTTTTAGTAGGCCTACAATTCTGTTTTTGGGCAGGGTGAGTTCTCATTCACATAACAGTATTTTGGCTTTCAGACAACATTCTCTGATTGGATTAATTTAGCCTGCTGCTAAATATCATTACATGTGACAAACCCCACAATACTATTTGACCTAGGTCTGATAACAGCAGAGCTAACACTAATAAACCAGATGTGGCTGATAAACCAGTTTTCCACTTTATTCAGAGGGAAACTCACATCTCACAGCTTATAATGTCTACTATTTAATAAGTATTTAGAGTGTATTAACTCAGAGAATTATTAAGTGATAGCAATAACATGACATAAAAGTGAACTGTTTGCAGTTCATTGAACACACAGCTAACAAGATATTAATGTATTTTTGTCTGACTTTATCCAATGGGGTTTTAAAGGGTTTCATTAGAAGTGAAAATGTGAAAATCTCCAAAATTGGACCTACAATATTTTCACCCACCAACAATGATATGCTATATGTTACATTTGATGTTACTGTTGATGCTGATCTTTTGCATTGTTCTTGTACATGAGTGGTGTTTTTGATGGCCTTATGCCTGTATTTAGTCTGGCTCCATCTTGTGGTGAGGTTTATGTATTACAACTCCCATTAATGTGAGTCATTTGCACATCCGCTGCTGTTTGAATGATATGATTTGGCCTTGGGCGGATCCCAAAGCTCAAAAAATCACTCCTCCTTTCCTTCACTATCACCTCCTTCCCTCCACAACCTCCTGTTCTCCTCCTCCTGTCCTCTGTGACTCAGGAAGTAATGTCGGTGCCTCCATGTTGCTCAACATCCCACCAGCAGAGGAGACAAGAGAAGTCGCTCCTGAAGTCTCCTTCGGCGGAGGAGACAGGTGTTTCCTTGGTGGGGGTTGGACCCTATTGTGACCACGCCCAGAATCATATTGTTTATCAATTGACAAAACTTGAAGACACATGGCCGGGGCATTACCAGCTCATCAATGTGAGTACAACAGTTAACATTACAGTCAGTGCTGTTTGCTAACTTGTAACATTACTAGTTAATGTCAGGTAGTTTGGCGCTGGCTGTGCCTAAAAACTTTGATGGGCTATGAGGCGTATTGTGAGTTGTTTGGACATCGTAAAATATGAATATTGAAGTCAACAGCAATTATAATACAGTCGAATTCTGTACTGATTGGACAGCAGCTCAGCAAATTCATCCAAGAAACCACCCTTTTGCTTAGGTGGGTGATAAACAGCGATAAGTAGAACATGAGATTGACATTTTCGAATGACGGATAAATATTCAAGATTCAAGAGATTTTATTACAGTCAAAATTGTTTGAGTAAAGTTCTTGTTATGGCTTGTGGAAGAAGTTAAAATTAGGGGGTGAGGTGTCACTAAGTTCTGCATTACCTGTTTGCACCTGACATTGAGCAGTGCCAGCTTTAATGACTTGGAGGAAGTATTAGTGCGAATGGAAGTCACTGTTGCCTTTATATGAATACAGTTATTTTTATTCACTGCATCACTATCTCTGAACCTTACCCACTTGCTGTCACTAATCCTGACAGGGATGAATCCATGTCAGCTGAGTGCTGGTCTGACAGTCGCTCAGGCAGAGGTGAAGCTCCTGTCATCCTGTCTCTGAGGACTCATCATGAAACTGAGCAGAAAAACCACTGAAATGAAAGCAGTTTCTGGACTCTGGACTGTTGCATGTGTCGGTCAGCGGGGCTTTAAATGAACCCAAAGGACTGGAGAACAGTCTGGTTTTCATCTGTTTGTACTTGCGACCTCAGTCTTCCCTCTAAATCAGCATGTACAATACAAACATGTTGACTGTGCCTTGCTGGACGCATGACTGACAAGTTCCTCGGCAGAGACCCCAAAATCCCTGATCTCTCGACTGGGCTCCCTCCATTCCACCCCTTCTTTTTCCCCTCCTGGAGAACTCTCCTGCTTGGCCTTCTGATCTCTGCCCAGTTAAATTGACAGGCCCCAGCGGCCATACAAGCAGACGGGCTGTACTGGAGCAGGGTAGACCCCATGCTGTGCGGACCCTTGGCTTTGAACTTTTGGAGTAGCTCCTCTGGAGAGGGAAGAGGCATGTTACAAAAGTGTGGCGTACACTGTGCAAGATTTGTATTAGAGTTTGGGGGCAAAGACCTGCAGAGAGAATGTAACACCAAGTGTACAGGGTGTAATATCTAACGTGGACACCATGAACATCCGGCTCTGATCACAATGTGCATGCAGGGGGAACTTTGGGACGTACTCAGGCATTGACAAAATCGCTGCTGTTTCTGTAAAAATGCTTTTCCCACACCTGTCCCCACGGCTTATCTAGCCGTTACAGATGGTTTTCAGTTAGACAACATGAAAAAGAGGACAAAAATTGTCCGTCCAGTCCTTGTTTAACTCATGAATGACATTTGTTTAAATCAGATTGCCGAAAGACATTTACATACTGAGGGAAATTGCTGGGAAATGTCAGAAAGAATTAGTGGGTTTTGATAGGGCACTGAGAAATGTTGCTTTTTTGTGCTCCCTGGCATTTTGGCATTTTGAGGCTTGAAAGTCAAATGGATTTCATTGATTTGTCTTCATGCCGGATGTTCTCTGGCTCCGCTTCCAATGGCGTCGCTCATTGTTGCCTCTGCCAAATGGGCTCTCTGTGATGGGAGAGAGGGACAGGCTGTCTGCATCAAAAGAGCACGGACAGAGCGGCTTTCATTTTGAGAGGAGCCCTACCAGTCAGACCTACCCATTAAAGTACCACTGAACATCTCCGAGCAATTAGTGGGCCGAGTGTTTTATACCAACAGATTGACCGTCTTCTTTCTAATGATGAAATTCACAGCATCTCATCAGCTTCCCTAAGAAGCACCAAAGCCTCAGAACCATTAGGGGGCACTAGATTATAATGAAAGGCTTTGGGTCCCAAGGTGGACCCAGAAAAAAGGATAGAAGAAAACAAAACTGTTGCCAACTGCATGTTTAACTCATACATGAGAATATTATTATTATTAGAATTTTGGTATCATGTTAAAGCTGCAGAAGCTAAAAAGAAAGCATTTCCAGTCTGTCACTGTTGTCTGAACCCCGTCTAACTCAGAAACATCCATACTTGGCACCTCTTCCATTAAAAATGCACAGCTGAAACAAAACTGCTCCTGGCTGTTTAAGTTTAGTGATATTAGAAAAGGCCATAAATTCTCCTGAACAACAGCCTCCATTCATTGCTCTGGATCAAACAAAAAGAAATCCACCAGGGATTCGTAAAACACCAGATTTTCCCCTTCACACTTCATTATGCCGCCTACTGGAAGCACAGTGTTGCTTGTAAAATATATATCTTGGCTAATGCATGCGATGTGATAATTTGTCCAAATTGCTACTTGGCAGATCCGTGCGACTGTAAGGTTTTCAGAAAACTGAGCAAAATTTTGAAAATAAAACCCAAAACAAACCAAAAAAACCCCAATTTTCTCACCTTTACCTCGACAAATTTCTGACTGGAATTTATTCAATTGCCTGGAAAGCAACCATCTGAATAATCGAGTTATTCCTGCAGAAAAAACCCCAAAATGACTCAGAGAGAGAGGAAGGAGGAAGGAGGAAGAGATGGGATCTGGAGCACAATCCGCAGGTAGGATTTGACCCAATTGCCTGTGATGCATCTCCATCCAAATGCTATCTGACATCTTTCTGTTTTACACTGCGACTATTAAAGTGGGATGAGGTCTGTGAGTAAATGTCTTCGCCGGACGTCTCATCATTATTCCTACATTTATTAAATTAGGATGATTTATGGCTGGCGCATATGGAGCGCAGTATATTACCTAAATGACTGTTTAACTGAACACAGGAATTTCATTAACTTCTGACCTCCCTAGCACAGTATTGTATTGCATCAGTGTGGCCGGAGGCAGGCGATCGCTGGACACAGGCTTGACTTCAATGCACCTGCTCTACACTGTTTGGTTCATGCGGTGGAACGTTTACAGTATATTTTATTGGTGTTCCTACTGTATGTGTACTCTTGTGTGTCTGATATAGAGAAGATTGGCAGCTTCTACCAGCATCTACATTGTTTACATTGTGTGTCACCAGGTTGGATTTGGAGGGAAAGCCGCTGGATTGCTTTATGGCACAATGGGAGATCGCTTTATGGTACAAAACAAGTAGTTCCTGCTATGTTTCTAGCAAGTAGAAACATCCTCTGTGCCAAAGGAAGCAACAGGGCTTAAGGGAAATGTGGTCTTGATTTGGAGAAACACTAGCACTAACAATAGGTGTGAGATAGAGGCTGGGCTCATTTGTTTACGGCAATTACACCAAGATATCACAGTTAGATATGCTGGAAATGGATAATAAATTATGTAATGATGCTTAAAAATGCTACATGTAACACATTAAATCTACAATCCCGCAAATACCCATATATGGTTGACTATGAAGACATTCTAAAATAGAATATGAAATAGTATATACAGTTATATATGTGGCAGTATGCTGTGGTTATGCACTGGTGTTCTGCACCTCTGTGGCACTCCTCAGAAGTCTCTCTCACAGGGAGCTGCAGATTCATAAGATGAATATAAAGAACTGCAACACACTGAGATGCATACATGAATGAGAATGTCCCCCACACCGACCGTACATAATCAGCCAGCCATGTTCCTTGATTGTTCTCAGCAGAGCCTCCGCTGAATTCAAAGCGTCCTTTTAAAACCCATGGAATTCACCTGGGATGAGGGGGAAGGAGGAAAAAAAAAAAATCCAGCCCCCGCATTACCTGGGGAGTCATTTTTCAGCCAGCCTGCGTGAGATTTGGTTAAGCCATGCCCATGTCTCCCGCCGCGCCCCGGGGTCATGTCAGACGGACAGGTCGGCTAGATATGTAAAACTATTCCGCAGATCCAGAGCCTGGGGTTAAAGCAGAAGGGTCAGGCATGCACCCGCCGCCTCTCTCAGGGTGTCACAAGTCCACAAATGGCATTATCTCGCTACGCTCGGAATATGCATCGCACCGGCATTGCCCATTTCTTTGCCCATGCGGAGGTTAGGCTACTGTCGAACTCAAGACAAATGTGAGCTGCTGGTACTGACTGAATAGCTCCTATCTAGCCTGTGTGTAAATGAAATGTGTATCTATGTATGCATAACTTTGCATGTATCCATGACTTCAGATGTTTTTTTTTCTTCTTTCTTCGGCCTTGAGCTCCCTCCCGCCCCGCCGCGCGAGTTGACAGCGCTGTTCATTCCACTTGGGATGATGATGTAGATGTAATGAATTGTATTGGCAGCTGCCAATGTCGATACAGCATTATGGAATGAACCAGTGTTTCACACAGTATCTTAATCTAATTTGCGAGGCTCCCCGCTTCCTGGGCAGCCAGGATGCTGCAGGGTCGGCCAAAGTCGAGGAAACAAAGTAAATATAATGGACAGGATGCCCTTCTGCTGTTCACAGGGAGAGGTATTCAGAATACAGACGTAAGGATAGCGTTGCTTTGTGTGATTTGTCAGTTCTAGATGAAAACAATGGTGGAATATACAACATGTAGTACTCACATGACTTCATTTTAGATAGTATTCGTTTGTTTTAATATAGTATTTTTGCACTTTTAATAGTAAGAATGCAATGCACATTACCGCATATACACAAATGTGCAGCATATGATCCAATAGGCAACATTCATGCAATACATATAATACTTATGAAACTGAGTGATGTCATGTACATGCTTTATAGCAGAATTCTATTGTACCACATACACAAAGGGCTGAGACACGGCTCTAACAGTCTAACAGTCATACTGTATTGCCCCTGCTGGCACTGCAGTGTACCGTGCATCAATCCCATGCAAATTGCCCCACCCCACTCTTTTTAAGCAACCCTCCCTCCTCCCATACACACACACACGCACACGCACACGCACCCGCACACACACACACACACACACACACACACACACACACACACACACACACTAGGAAGCAGAGGGCAACAGAAGGACCGGCCACAGCAGACCGAGGGCAGAGAGGCCAAACCAGGAAGTGCCAAGGGCTTATCT
>OMOV01093588.1:0-15359 GCA_900312565.1 Beryx splendens
GTGAAGTGTGTGTTGCAGCTCAGGGAAGGACAAACAAGCACACTCATCCGCTGTGAGCACAAGGCAAGAGAGACTGATCGCACACACACCCACTCACCCGCGCACACACCCCCACACACACACACACACACACACACACACACACACACAATATTAGTAACCCCCCATGCTGAACAGTAGGTCCTGTACGACTCTGTACCATGCAGTCCGATTCTGAAACTGACCACTCGCTGTATTTTCCACATGTAACTCATGCTTTATCTTACAAGGCTGTAAGTGGTTGGCCTCAGAGAATGGCTGACATGCACGCGGTTGGCCTTTCACTCGCTACGCCTACTGTATCATTTCAAAGATGCACTCCCAAGTATTTGTGGTCCTTCTTGGTGAGCCAGATATTCCTTCAATTCTTGGTTATCTTTAATAGGATAAGAATTGGTTGAGTGCAAAGATAATCGCTATGAACTTTAAAAAAAAAAAAAGTTTGTATCTGAAGTTGATTTTAAAACGTTTTCCTGGAATTCCTATGTGGAAAAATATAGTTGTAGCCACAGGATATATATCCAGGAAACAGTGATGTAGCAGTAAATTAAATGGGTGGGAAAGCTATGACTTCCAGTCGAGGATCACCATAAGGCAAACAACCATCACTTTTTTTTTTAAATCAATTATGTTTTCAGAAAGGCATTCATTTAGGTGTTTATCCCTTTGTGAGACTCTGTTGTTATAAAACCTAAAGCAGTTGATCCTACTTACTGTCTCATAAGGAGTTATGTTAGGCAAAAATATGGGTAAAGTGAGTTTTAGGTGGGTTCACCCTCCACTATATCCCTGCTAATAAGATGACTTGAAGACTTAAAGCTCATTTTGGCTTAAGTCCAAGGAGTTGACGCCTGCATGCTGGACTCAGCCCTTACTATTCTGAGTAACTGGGGAGACTGGAGAGAAAGGGGAGGAGTGAGGTACACAGAGGAGAGAGTTGTGTCAAGGCAGCCAGAAATACCCGGAGTAAGTTAAAGCGATTTGTGCCTTCAAAATAAAAGTGCAAAATTTAAAAATAGACTCAAGACAGGAGACATTCTTTTAAGTTGTGTGGTGTTTGTTTTGTGACTTTTGTGAGTCTTTCTTTGTGTCAGGGGTGTCGATCCACTAAACCCTATGCTATTGCAGTCACTGCATCTAATATAATATTGTTGCTGTTGTTGTTGTTGATATAAATTGTTTTATGTAGGTCACCAAACTCTCAGGGAACATTGGTCCTGAATGCTCCCCCAGTGTGACTTTTCATTTGGTTTCCAAATTTGGAGTTCAGTCCAGATTTCTGGCAATTTTTGATTGACCTTTGCTCTGTTATTATAATAAAAAATTCCAAAATCAAAATTGGACTCTGATGCTAAGGTATGGAGAGTGCCACACCTTGGCATACCCAAAGAATGCCCATTTAGCAGCCCTGTCTGCTGTATAGACATAGTCTACTGCATTTTTCACAGGTCTGTATGGCTATGAATATAGGCTATGCTGGGGAAATTTTCGGGGGAAATGGTGTTTTAATTTAGATCCTTAAATATAAACTAAAATATAGGCTACTGGGAAAAAAACGCCATGCGCGTCAAGAATGGTTTTATTTTGAAAGTTGTGACAGGAAGTCTTATATTTTATTCTGGCCAGCTTGACAGTAAGTGTCCTGAGCAGAGGCTGCAAGCGGAGGCACACTTTCATTGACGAGGAGCGTTCCGACTCTGCGCACACCCACCGAAGTTACACAGCCTGTCCAGAAAGTTGCTCTATCGACTCACACCGGCACCAGTGAACAAAAGGCCTATAATGCTCAAGAGAGAGAACAATCAAAGCAAAAAGACCGTCTGGATGTGAAGCTTATGAATTAGCCTTTAACTATTATTCGCTGACTGGGAGCGCGCTCCTCCGGGCTATGGTGGATATATGGTTGAATCAGGACCGCGTAACGTTTTAGTGTTGTAATTTGCTTGCAGTGATGAAAAGTCGCATTTTGTTGGCCTGGATGCTGGTGTGTTCGCTTCTGCGGCCGTCGGCTACACAGAACCCCTTACCTGAAGGAGGTAAGCCCTGCAGGTGGAGGTCATGGGCGTCAGATGGGTATGGCAAGGCTTGGTCACTCTCCATACCTTAGCCTGAGCGAGCCCAAATATGATCTTGTATAGGTTGTTTTTTTTTTAAATCATTATAGAGAGAAATGTGTTTGGATGCCCTGACTGAAAAAGTCACATTCAGGACCAGCGTTCCCTTTCAGCTGATAGTTTGATGAGCTTCATTCAGTCATGTATCCCATTCATCAGTCATTGCTCCACTTTGTCCCCAGAAGGGCCGCCAGTATAAAGTGAATTGGGACGTTTTGGAGGCAAATGTTATTAGAAGCAGGTACTTATTCACTAAACCATGTATTATGGTTTAGTGAATTGATGCCGCTGGCTGTGTGGGATGGGCGGGGTTGATACTGCACCAGTGTTCTCACTGAAATGGCATGACTCCAGGTATTGCATTGTCAGTAATGAAATCCCATAGCCTGCAGCAGTTCCCAAAACGGGGGCCAGGGACCACCCAGGGGTCCTGTAGAGGGCTCCAGGTGGTTAATAAGTAAGGTAGATTTTATTATTTCATTCATTAGAATATTAGTCCATTGAGAGAACAGACGAATGGCCAAGTGTGACTGTTTTGATCAGAGGTTTCCGTCTTCCCTATCTACAGTTTAGATTCTGTTCTAAATCATAATTATATAATAAAAATCCTCTCATATTTGGAGTCACTGGGACAAAATTTGATCGAACCAGAATCTATAACTATGACATTTAGGGTACCTTGAAAAGGCATGGGAACGCCTGGCTTACAGTAACTGTTAAGACTGCGTTCCTTCATCTCACACTTGTGAATAATTGACTGACATTTGGGGATCGCACCTTAAAACGTACTCACTGAATATTTAGGCTGTTATTGATACTAATACAGATTTGGTCAGTTGTCATCACGGCAGTGCCTATGCATGCAATAGATCTGTCTGAGAGGCTAAACTTGGTGGTGACACCGCTGAGTCTGTTAGTGGGAACTGAGCTTCATGAATTTGTGTTAACATGCTAGTGAGTGCATCGCCGTCACGCCGTTTCCGTGAATAGGAGCCTGATGAGAAGCAACCAACTTAGTTTACAGTAATTGTGCTTCTTAAACATCGACTTGCTTTGATGCTATGATGTCCTGGTAAATCAGAGAACCTCAACCCAGGCCCACAGAATAAGCAGGCGTATGTTCATAAAGAGGCGTTCGTAATAAGACTGTGTGTGGGTCAGAGGATTGTCCTGACTCGTCTTGTGTTTGACAAAAAAAACTCTCCTATTTCTTTTCCCAGCACTTCACTCTTATATTATTATTCTATGGTCACAGGGATCAAAGGGCCCTGACCTTTCCCCTCCTTAATATTGGCTGCTTGTAATTTTGATCATGTAGGAACTGAAGGTCATTCTAAGTTCTGGATAAGAGCAGAGCTAAATGCCTAAAATGTAAATGATATGTCTGATCCTCTGCAGCACATCACGTGTGTGTATGTGCGTGTGTGTGTGTTCACATTTGCACATGTAGCTTTACAATGTTTTAGTGTGAACAGTAACAAAAACATACTTTGTGTGGGCGTCATTCTGCATGTCTTAGTGTCAGACTCATAAAATGTGTGTACATGTGTTAGACAGGTTGCAACACCTGCTGTAGTGTTTTGCTAAGGCCATATGAGGTTTCACACTTCATTTTTTCACCATCACATAATAGTATACCAATCAATCTTGTTAATCATGTTTACAAGAACAACAGATTGCATTTAAAAGCATATAGGTATCTTTCTAGATAACAGCGTACCAGCTACCTCCAGAACTAAACATGTGGTGTAAGATAAACAAATGCCTCCACCCAGGCAGCGGAAGGGGCTGCATGGAGGCCATATGTGACATGGAGCAGCCCCTCACTCCGAAGGAGCTGCTGTGCAAAGTCCAAACAACAAGACAGATGTAAGGAATTCTTTAGGTGAAGCGAGAGAAAGGCAGCGTGTGTGCATTTGCGTGTGTATGTGTTCGTTTTGTGTGTGTGTGTGTGTGTGTGTGTGTGTGTACACACCTCACTTCCCTCTCAGCTTTCAACACCTTTAACTCTTATCAACACCTGATCTCACATGTTAAACATTCAGATATTGAAGGGGAAGTACCCAAATAACTGTTCCAGTACTGTCAAGTCTCAACAGCATGGACTCATAACTGAGTCAGTGCCTCTAATTGCGCTAATATTATTTAAAGGTCACAATGTACTAGAGGCAATATTAGGTCATCATCCCTGTCTATCTGTCTGTCTCACGCTCTCTTGCACATATTCATTTTTCATCTCTCCGACCAACGTTTCTCTCGACAACTGAAGATCGTTTTTTTCCAGTCAAATACTCTCTCTCTCTCTTGTTGCTGCTCCTTTCGTTCCCTCTCTCTCTCTCTCTCTCTCCTCTGAGCGTATATGGCCATCCAGCATTCCTCCTCGTCTCTCAAATGGAACTGCCAATACACTGCTCCCCCCCCTATTCTTTCTCTCTTTCACGCCCTTTATTCCCTCTCGTCCCACCTCCTGCCTCGCCTCCTTCACTTTCTACCACTAATACGCAGCAGCTACTGTTTTCCCTCCCTCCTGTCCTTCACCCTTGGCATTCATTTGCAACTTTGCTTCTGTTACAAACTCTGGAAAATTGGCAAAAAATCTTGTTTTGCTCAGTGCGTGAATGTTTTGCCTTTTATCCACCCACCGCTTCTTAAGTTATCATGCCGCTGCCATCTCTCCTTTTGATCTATTATCGCCACTGTAATTACTCGTTTCTCACTCGCTTCCCCCCTTACGCCCGTTCAGATCTCGCCTCTCATTTTTCCCCGCTGCTCTCACGCCGAAAACATTCCCTATAAAGGTTTTAATGACTGTGTGACTGTGTTGTTCCAAGGAGGTGGATGGTGAAAGGGAGGGAGATTCCAAGTGTGTGCTTGTCCGTGTGCAGCATGAGAGGGGACCTGTGGAAAAAGTCGAGGCAGGGAAAAGGAATCGGAGAGTGAGAAAAGCGGATAAGTGTCTTGTTCAGTGAATTTTCCCCACACCGGCATCACAAGGTTGTAACTACTGAATTGTACTTATCCTTTTATGTGTGGGTCATTTTTTATAAATAACTATGACACTTCTTGCTGGCTGTTTGTAGGTGTACCAAAAATACCACAAAGCTTCCTATTCACCCAAATAATTATCCCATTTCTGTCGAGAGTATCTCGCAGTGGAATGATGCAACATGCTGTTTTTCAGTGCTTGATCTGTAGGGATGGGACAATATATCAAAATTCAATATATCGCGATACAGAAATGTGACAATGCATATCGTGGGGCAGAAAAATGTATCGCGATATTATCTCCATTTTATTCTGCTGTAGTGATCACAACCCTTGACAATTTCACAAGCTGTCCATCCAAAGTATATCATTTGCACTTTGTAATGACATTTTTAAATTGTTGTTTGTAGCGAGCCATGTCACTGCTAGAAAGATTTGTGGCTCTGAAATAAATATATTTCTGTACATAACTTTTATTAAATTGTATTGTGGTTGTATTGAATCCCTACTGATCTGCATAGTAATAATCTCATTGATGATGAACATGTTTTGTTAACAATTCTTTATTCTTTCTCACAGTGCTGAACTGTTGTGAGGGTGACGTCCTCTTCTTATTGGATTCCTCAGGGAGCGTCTCCTCCTATGAGCACTCCCGTATGCTCACCTTCCTGTCTGAGCTCCTCCTCCCCTTCTCATTGGGAGAGGACCAGGTGAGGGTGGGACTTCTGCAGGTGGGCACCCAACCACGCCTGGAGTTCGGGTTTGACACCCACAATACCCAAAGTGGCCTCCAGGGGGCTTTGAGCAACACGAAACCTCTCAGAGGGGACACCAACACAGAAGAGGCTCTGAGAATGGCTAAGGACTGGGTGCTGAGACCCGGGGCAGAGGGCGGTGCCAGGGCGGAGTTGCCGCGAGTGCTGGTGTGGTTGACAGATGGGGTGAAACCGGGCGATGTGATTGGACCAATGGCTGAGCTGCGCGAGGAGGGCGTGGCCGTGCTGGTGGTGTCCACCGGACACAGCAACTACCAGGTGTTGCGGCAGGTGGTGAGCCCACCCGTGGAGGACCACCTGTACTTTGTGGACATCGATGATATGACTATCATCACAGATGACTTACGGGATGCCATCATTGGTGAGTATGAGCACTGGTACGTGTGGGTGGGGACATGGGTAGTAGTGGTTAACTGGTGACTCTTCAGGTTTGTATTAGTCAGCTCCCAAAATGACATAGTCCACATGATGCCATCATCGGTGTATTTTCAGGGCACCCCCTGTCTGAGATAGTTGCCAATGTTGCCAAGGCAACTGACACTATACCATGTCAAATTCCTGGCCAGTTTCAGCTCAATATAATTTAGGTTTAAGAAATAAAGTTCACGATGGAGACAGATAAAAGATAAATTAAGCTGCATTATGCATGTGTTCCGTTCGACTCCATTCACACAGCTACAATCCCACTATTTGCCTGCCACTCACACCCAGAAGTATGCGTGTGTGCTTCTCCCTAATTCCGCACATGCTCCTGAAGACAGTAGGGCTAAAAAGGAAGCTGGCGCAGTAACGGGTTGTGTGTGTGTGTGTGTGCGTGTGTGTGTGTGCGTGTGCGAGAGTAAAATTCACTGTAATGAGATAGGGGGATCTATTAATGGATTAATGATTCAACTTCCCCTTCTGCGTCTCCCCCACTATGTCAGACATAGACCAGGGGGGTAGCCTATTTCTCTGGCCAGATTGGGTAACAGCCATAACACTCATAAGGGTACTTCAGAAATAATGCAGTATATACAGTAGGTATATGACATGATGCATAAAGTAAATATGGGTTGTTTACAGCATAGGGGAAATGAACCAGTCCTCTTGCTGAGTGCCTAAGGATCCTATCACAGACATCAATACCTCTCTTGGGTTTGTTAGTTTGTTGCCGGGCCTAACTGGGTTAGCTATTTCAAGTTGTCTTATTGCAGGGGTTATGAATGCATTCGGAAACCCAAGTCTGTCTGTGTCTGTGGTGGGCTGTCTGAGGCCGAGGCATTTTTAGCACTCTGCCTAGTGTTCTTCTCTCCTCACTTTCTGTCTTTCTTTGCAAGAGCTTTTTGCTTAATCTTGCCATGTTAAGCCCCAGACGCATGCCGTCTTCACATTAGCCTTCCCATTAGTTGCAGTGAATTCATCCCTCTTCATCCTGCGTCACCCCAATAGAGATCATCCGGGCTGAGCGGCTCCAAATCCAAGACGTCTCCACCGACTCTGCCACGCTCCAGTGGCGACCGGTTCTGTCCGGTTTGACAGGCTACTACGAGATCCGGTATGGGCCACTTCCAACAGGAGGAGTGGGAGGCGGTGGAGTAGGTGGAACTGGTACCAGTCCAAGCACCAGTGGTAGTCAATACCAGAGACTAACCCGACCTGCAGATTCCAGTACTGCCAAGCTGACAGGCCTGAAGCCTGATACCACCTATATTGCCACCCTGACCCCAGAGTCAAATGAACAAGTGTTGAACACTCTCTCTGTCACCTTCTCAACAAAGCCAGGTTGGTTTAGATACCATTCGCACATTTGGTCATAATCCGTAACTATGTGCTTATTTTACTGTATACTCTGAGCAAATCTTCTCATTGACAAGATTCTGCAGTAGCAATGAAAGAAATATAACCCAGCAACTAATGGTTGCTATTCTTCTCTACTCAGATGATCTTTTATTGCGTTACTTGCTCAATGTTTTTTTCCTCTCCCAAATCTCCTACCAGAGGTGCTGAGCCCAGCTGTGGTAACCGTCTCTGAGTCGGGGCTAACCAGTGTGAGAGTGAGCTGGGGCCCTCTCCAGCCAGAGTCGGTCAGAAGTTACCACATTGAATACTCTGCCCTGCCCGGCGGCGAACTCCACACTGTCACGGTGGGGCGAGGGCAAAACTCCACACTGCTCAAGAACCTCCGACCAGACACCACGTACTTGGTCACCGTTAGTGCCCGACACTCCTCTGGCAAGGAAAGGGCCATGTCTGTGAAAGTGTGCACTCAGGAAGGTGAGTTGCATGCTGGTAGATGCAGTCTAAGATGGAAAACAGGGCTCCGTAAATAGACACTAATAGTAATCCTTAACCAATATAGGATGGGGTACACGGGCTAATCCTTTTTTTGGCTCTTAAATTTCAGCTTGTTACTGTCATTCCAGACTTGAGTAACCTAAGGGGTTTGAGCACAATTGCATTATTATATTCTTTATGCTTTACTCTATTAAGCCATACCAGTGAGTTCTATTACAGCGGTTCTGTTTTCCTTTAGCTTCCGCTTTCTTCCTCCTCTTCATACGCATTCCGTTTTATTTATCCTCTCATTCTCTTTCCCTCTAAAATTCATTCTGCCTCCTTCCTCTGCTCTCTCTCCAACCTGTCCCTGTGTATTTCCAGTGATGCCGGCCTTGGCGGACCTCCAGCTGACTACAGTTGGCAGCGACTCAGTCCAGGTTGATTGGAAGGGTGGCGTGGCCGGTCTGAGGGGCTACTGGCTCACCTGGGAGGGACAGGAAGGCCAACATGGGTCTCCCTCCAGCCAGCGTTCCTCCCTCTATTTGCCCCCCAACTCCCTGTCAACTCGCCTCACACACCTTCCCCCCTCCACCAGAGTGTGTGTGTCACCCGTCTACCGGACAGCGCAAGGAGAGGGACTGTGTTGCACGGCACAGTTTCACTCAGGTTGGTGGTGACGGGGCAGTGGTCATTTCAGTTCATTTCAGACTGTGACATTTCTGTGTTGTAGATGAGCGCATTTCATGCAACAGTGGTAAAACATGGTTTTCTGACCACCAGGAGCAACTCTTTGAACTCTGATCCAATTTTAAAACAGAAACACATTTTATATTTGAGTGCAGAGTAGCATATGTTGTCTACTGGTAGTTTCCATGGATACAAGATAATATATAACATAATATGTTATTGCCATGCCTTTTGACATGTATAAATGTGAATGCTGAACAGCTGTTTTCTCCCTCTGTCCTCTAGATGCATTGGTATATGGCCACAGATCATAGCACCACTGAACCGAAGATGCACCATACCAAACATGGAGGGATGATGAAGAAAAGAATGCAGGCTTTCATCCATAATTCTTCTTCATGCTCCCCTCTATGGATATCATCCAGAGGAGATGTGTGGTTTGGCTTACTGAGCACTCATGTGGAAGCCATAGACACTTATGAGTGGTCTGGGACAAAATGGCCAAATGCCGATTGCGACAACCTGCAGTACAGAGAGGACTATTTGCTTTTCCCATTCAAACTGTCTCGTATGTTTTACACGTAATCATGTTGTACAATGCTTTAATTTGTTTAAGATACAAGCTCAAGATAAAGCGAGAGGATTCTTAGGTCTGCTTTGCAGAACCAAAGTAGAGCACGCTGGGAATGTTGGAGGGTTTATGTGGCTTGTTTTGGAGAGAAGCTTTGCACCATATGTGGTTCTCATGCCTAAATCAGCTTTTTTCCCCCACATCACTAACACGCAAAGAACATCTGATTCACATTTATAATGAGTAATATAACTTTGAATACTTATGACTTCTCTTTCGTGACACATCATTGGATACTTGTGTGTGCAGAGTGGAGTGCTACTGTACAACGGGGCAAATGAACACACGATCCCTAATAACAGAGGATCTTCAGGATTGCTTTGAACTTTTGAGAAATCACAAACAGACCAACCACACACTCCTTCAAACTACAGAGAGATGCTACATTTGATGCAGATGTTTGTAACTGAAGTTATCTTGCAATGCTCTCTTGATATAGATCTAAATTCATATAATCAATGGACGTGTAAGTTAAAGGATTAATAGGTTACAATTTTTACAGACATGCTGTTTTCGTCAAAACACTGAGTGTTTTTAAACGAGTCTTTGCTGCCCCCTGTGGAAACTGTCCTCCCAAGCTCGGAGACGATCTGTTTCTTGATATCCTCCCAGAGTAAATGTATTTTATGGTTGTAAACCACTACTTAAATTTAACATGAATTTGCAATAAAGACCATTATAACAATTTGATTATACTTACTGTAGTTTGCCTAATTAGTAAGATCTAACATCACTCACTGAGACTGGCTTTGCTCCATCTTGTTACACAAATTCAAGTTAAAGCTGCAATCCAGCCTTGTGTTCCCCATGCACATTGGGGGAGCTACACTGTGTATGAAATATTAAAACCACCTTCCTAACATTGAGTTTCCCAATCAATCTTGCAATTGCCAGAAAAAATTTTTTTGTTGTAATTTCCTTCCTTTGATGTACATTTCCCATTCATGACTGAAGTGGATTAAATAGGTGAAATCAACAACGCTTTCACCTAGATTTACTTCGTATATTTCATGGAAAGAGCCGGTGGTCCTAACATTTTGTACATCGTGTACTATAGGTATTTTCTGTGAGGGCTAATGTTTGCCACACAGATTAGGCCTTTTAACTACACGATCAGAAAATCAACACAAATATCTAATATCTAACTGTACTTGATTTTCATGGAAGAGAATCAACAATCCATCGTAACTATTTGATGCATGTTGATGTGCTCTCTTATTTTAGTTGACTGCATAACATAAGGCATTAATCATCAACAATTAATCAGCAAACGCTAAACTCAAATTTTCTTATAATGTAAAGTGAGCAATGGATGGGCTGACGCTAATCTGTGAAAATACAACACTTTGATCAATATAGGCCTACTTGCAATAGCAACAGGCGTTGCCATACAATTAACAATGAACACTCATTTGCTGTAACCAGTATTGATTTCACCTTGCATACATCTTAGTGTAATTGATTAGTGCATTGAGGGGAGCCTCGTCATCAAACGTCTCCTCAACAGAGATCGTATGTCTAACGGATGCCTTTGTAGGACTGCTGAAGGAAGGTGTGTATTTGTTTGAGGTTGGATCATCCCAAAATGGTTCTGCTGGATGTGGTCGGGCAGCAGTTTTTGCTGCTGTTCCTTGCTCAAACCAGCAGTGGTCCTCACTGTTAAAGACATTGTAACTGAGACCCTGGATTGTCAGATGCGTGGACCGGATCCGGATTTAAACCTTAAGCCAAATGGGGTTTGTTGCCCTTTGTAGTTTCAGTACAATTCTAAACACAGCCTTCATCAGCGTAACTGTGCGGAGTGCAGGCCAAACTTCCTACGATAACTTTTAGTCACAACGGCTACTTCCTTCATGTCTCTCCTAATGCTATGTAGTCAAGTAAAACTATAATCGCTTCTGTGAGAGTCATGATCTTGAATCTCGAGACAGAAATCAGCCACAGTTCTCCTGCTCAGAGAGCTTGTCCCACATGTGCCAGTATGCATTGTGTGAGGTTCTTAATGGGCGTTTCTACCTTGCTGCCAGCATAAGCTCCCTACCACATTCCTCTACAGAAAGCAAGCGTTTCTGCTTGTCTGTCAAACAGGCGTAATGTTACAATACACATAATCTGGACAATGACTAGCTGCAGTTAGCAACTCTAGCCACTTTTAGCAATCATATAACTACAGCAAACAATGTACACTCACTGGACACTTTATTAGGAACACCTGTACACCTGCTTATTCATGCAATTATCTATTCAGACAATCATGTGGCAGCAGTGCAGTGCATAAGATCATGCAGATCCAGGTCAGCAGCTTTAGTTAATGTTCACATCAAGCATCAGTATGGGGGGGAAATGTGATCTCGGTGACTTTGACTGTGGCATGGTTGTTGGTGCCAGACGGGCTGCTTTGAGTATTTCTGACACTGCTGACCTACTGTGATTTTCATGCACAACAGTCTCTAGAGGTTAGACATAATGGTGCAAAAAAAAAAAAAAACATCCAGGGAGCGGCAGTTCTGTATGGACCGCCGTTTAAGTCGATATTAAAAATAGCAGACATCACTCCTTCTTTTGTCCACATGCCTTTAACAACTGAGAAAGAGAATATGATTTCTGTGGGTCCATCTACACTATGGGCTACTAGTAGATTTGATTTTGGCTGTATGAAAACTGCGACACCGATCTTGTTGGAACCTAAATCCTCTTTCAGACCATGTAAGAGGCAGTATCCCCTCAGCCCAGAGGCTGTGTAGAGGGTATTGCTCCTGTTATTGAGTCACTGAAAAAACAAGGTGCCATTGTGGAATGCCCTCATTCTCCTTGCAACGTCCCTCTTCTGCCTGTTAGGAAGCCAAGTGGTAGTTGGGAGACCTGTTCAGGATTTGAGAGCTGTAAATGACGCTGTACAACATCCAGCGCCCACAATACTGAATGTGGTAACTCTAATGTCTCAGGTCCCATCTGACTCATGTCGGTTCACTGTAATTGACTTGGCAAATGCTTTTTTTCAGCATTCCTGTAGATTCTGACTCCCCGTTCTGGTTTGCTTTTACCTTCAGTGGTAAACGTTACACATGGACTCGCGTGCCTCAGGGCTTCTCAAGCAGCCCTACTCTCTTTGCCTTGGCTGTAGCTGAGAATCTCTCAGGCTGGGAGCCCCCTTGTGGTAGTACATTGATACAATATGTGGATGATCGTTTGTTGTGTTCCCCTCATGAGCAGGCCTGCAAAACAGACACTGTCTCCCTTCTCTGCTATCTAGCGGAGAGCGGACACAAGGTCACAAAAGACTAAATCCAGCTGGTTTCACAATCTGTTCGCTACATAGTCACACCTGACGGTTGTAAACTTGGTCCCGGACGCATCTCGGCAATCTTGGAGGTACCAAAACCTCAAACAAAACAACAAATGATGTCGTTTTTGCGTCTCGTAGGCTACTGCCGCCCATGGATACGTGACTATGCTGCGATATCTCAACCACTGTATGACATCGCGTTCGGTAAACATTTGGTCATGACTGACCCCCTGACTTGGACTACTGAGGCTGACAAAGCATTTACTGACCTGAAATTAGCTTTCTAATTCTCCCTGTTTAGGACACCCTGACCATAAACCCTTCAATCTGTTCTTCTCCGAACGAGATGGGTTTATGTCAGCTGTTTTGACTCAGTCCCATGGTGACAAGCAACGTCCTGTTGGTTATTTCTCTAAACACCGGTCTACGACTGAAAGAGCAACGGTCCCGTGCCTCAGGTCTGTTGCTGCAGCTACTGAAGCTGTCCTTGCAACTGCTGACATCGTTGCTGTGTGTCCTTTGACGGTAGGCGTACATGTTCCACATGCGGTTCCTTCTCTTATCCTTCAGGCTAAGACTGCTCACCTGCGTTGGCAAAATATTCTACTCACTATGTCTCGTTACTCTGAAACGCTGTAGCCTATACTGTTCTTAACCCTTCCACACTTCTCCCTACAGCAGAAGGATGGTGAACCCCACTGCTGCTTACAAGGTGTTGACATTGCTGCTAAACCTCGCGATGCCTTGTTTGACACTCCGCTGACTAACCCTGACTGTGTTTTCTTTGTGGATGGTTCAGCGCACAGAGAAGACGGTGTTTCTTGTGTTGCTTATGCTGTTTGCACTGCGTATAATGTTGATGAGAGTGCTAAGCTCCCAACACATCTTTCTGCGCAGGCAGCAGAACTATTTGCCTTAACCCGTGCTTACATTTTAGGTGCTGGTAAGGATATCACAGTCTACACGGACTCAGTATGCTTTCAATGTGTGT
The DNA here is from genome assembly GCA_900312565.1 of Beryx splendens. Taxonomy (NCBI): domain Eukaryota; kingdom Metazoa; phylum Chordata; class Actinopteri; order Beryciformes; family Berycidae; genus Beryx; species Beryx splendens. Next base: position 13,766 of record OMOV01093588.1, read on the forward strand.
CATAATTTTCATGCTCTTTGGAAGAATCGTGGTTTCATAACCTCTACTGGAAACATTTCTCATAGGTCTCTCATTATCAACCTTCTTCCTATAACTCTGTTGCTGTTTGTAAATGCCAGGCTCATGTTCCCGGCCTCATGGCCCGGGGGAACCTGTGCCAGCAGCAAACGAGCTGTGGAGCAATGAAGAAAGGAACACAGGAAAATACTGTTGTCAGCCCGTACGCAGATTTATTCTGGTGTGCCGCAAAATAACAAAAAACATCTACTTTTGCTGATAACATTCTTAACCTACATTTCTCTCTTATACTTTACACATATTCACTTCAGATCACACAATACTCTAATCTGAAAACCTTTTAAACTCCCCATTTAACCACATGTGTGGTAAAGTGAACATTCTATTGTCCTTTATACAATACACATTTATACCTTACCAAATGATCACAATGGATTCACCACTCCAAGGTAACTAAACTGCAGTCCTTCAGTTATACAGCTATAGCTCTTTGACCAGGCACGGATTAAGAACACAGAGGCCCCTGGGCACAAACTCTTGGAGGCCCCCCTTGGAGGAATTATAAGGTCGTTGGCAAAGCCGCTGTTTAAGTCTGATGGATATGCACTGAGTAGTGCATTGGCATGCTTCGTGATCTCACTGTTGTTCGTCGTTTCTGGCATGAATGAAACCCCAAATATATCCGTCAAGTGCTCGTAGGCGGACAGGCGATGATCAAGACAGCTCACCAGTTTGTCTACGATTACATAAAATGTCTCGATTTGAAATGTCTTCCTCCCATCACGTAGGTCGCTCGGATCTTTCTGTAGGCCTACTCCCTTCATCGGCGAAGGTTTTTCGTTTTCTGCGTCGTCGCAGGTCACACTTGTAGGTGTGGAGCACACCTGTTACGTTCAGAGCTGTTTTTTCATATACCTCAAATTGGTCACGTTGTGTGGAAACAAAAGCACGCAAGGACTCGAGAAGACTCACCGCTGTTAAAATGTTGATGTCACTTTTTTGTAACATTAGGCTTGTGGCTTGAAATCTGTCAAGGATTGTATCCCAGAAATGAGCCATAAATGCAGTTTCTAGATACTCCAGTTTAGCGCACAGCGCTCCTGCTTCATGTCTGGTGTCCCTTTTTTCATCATCTGAGCTGGCTGTATTTGCAAGTGCCGCCTTTACCTTTGTGTAGTTTTCCCATAGAGCTTTGGTGGCATCTGCTCGACAGCTCCATCGTGTACCTGAGAGAGATTTCAGTGTCAAACCTATTCCGTCCGTTTTGCGGAAAACTTTCCCCCATCGGTTTGTAGAGGAGGAACAAAAGGTATACAGTGACTGTAACATGTCAAAGTAATTTCCACCCTCTGGGCTGTGCTATGGTGTTGACTCCAACTAAATTCAGGGAGTGAGCTGCGCAGGGTACATAATGTATTAAGGGATTTCTCCTCTTCAGGTGCACTTGAAGTCCATCATACTTTCCAGACATATTACTGGCGTTGTCATATGACTGGCCTCTGCAGTTTGACAGCTCCAAGCCTAAGCTGTCAACCATGGCAACAACGCATTCTGCCAAACTTTCGCCCGTGTGGCT
>OMOV01093592.1:0-10152 GCA_900312565.1 Beryx splendens
TCCCTCCCTCCCTCCCTCTCCCTCTCCCTCTCCCCTGATGGGACGCCTCTAACATCTTCATTCCTAGTTTTTCAGTGTAGCATAATGACCTCCTAGTAGCAGCCCTAATGGAGCCATAATGGTCATTTATGCCAGGGGAGGCTCAGAGGGCACGGCTGTGGAGGCAGGGAGTCACAGAGGAAGACAGGAGAGCAGAGAGAAGCTCCTCCACCTCCAGCCTTTCCCTTCATGCACAGCTGCTGAAACTGAGCCTTTGCATGAATACGGCAATCTTTGAGTGTGTGTGCGTGTGTCTGTGCAATAACAACTAGCAGACTGTACTGGATGAATGTATGAAGGGTGTATCCCTTCTATTAATGTTCCCTTCTAAAGCTTAGTCACATCCCTGACTTGTCTACAGTTTACGTATGCACACTACTATTTCCCATCTTCTTTCCTCATCAACTTTAGCTGCCATCACTTTGCTATTGTGATGGATGTACTGCTCTTTTTATTTCCAGCCATATGCATTTTAACATGAGGGCTTTTAACACTGTACCTTCTTAGCCTATGGTTATCTTAAAAAACACCATACGACTAGAATTCAACGAACTCTAAGGCCATGATCACACAGGACGCTTCTTTGGACGCGCCCTCGCCCTTTTTTCAGTTATTTTGATGGTCTGGTCGAGTCAGGTGTACGTCTGCTCCAAACTTGGCACCCCACGCTTTGGAGGTGGTGCGTTTTTGGACATTCCCCTGGGCACAAGTTGGAAATAGGCATGCTGGGCATTACATCAATGTCACACAGAGAAACAATTGCTTGGAGGGAAGTAACCGTCCTCTTACAGTTTCCCCGGTGAGTAACATTACTTCAGCTACAGCCTCTGTTTTCAGAATGGGCTCCTCATCCTTTTCTTAGCGAGCAGAGCAATTCCTTACTTTCTCTTGTCCATTTTTATTTTCAACTTCATCATCTAGCTAACGCTAATTAGACCGTTGCATAGCAAGAATAATGCACGCTCCCGCTCTCTCACAGCTGTGCGTTGCTCTGCTTTGCATGGAAAGTCAAGGAAAAGAGGGCACCGGAGTGAGATGTACGCAACTTCGCTGTGGGTGGCACAAATTGAGGAACAAGCATTTGCTCAAGTTGCAAATTTTTCAACTTAAGCAAGGAATTTGTCTGGTGCAGTGAAGCAAAAGCCAAACACCTTCAAGCAGATGAGATGAAGACCTCACTCCCATTACCAAAGACTGCTACTGGTTACCCATTAACGATCACAATACAGTCAATTTCAATAACACTAAAGAATTTTCTTTTCTTACCAACAGCTGGGATTCCAGAAAGTGTTCCAGTTCTTCTCTTTTGAAGGTATCTGAAGATCAACACTCCCTTTGACTCTGAGGTCCCTCTGTGCCTCATTTGACTTCAAAGGTACATTTTTCAACAGTAACCTCAACTCTCTGGGTAACTTACTTGTACAGCACATTTGTCTTCTCTGACATGATCATATTTAAAGAATATCTGAGGCTATTTGGCTTTACGGGGGAGGTGGGGTCAAGGGTGAATCTGTTTCAAAACGTTGAAAGGCGTGGTTATACTTGGGGGAGTGCAGTTGTGTCAGCTACATATAAGACGAGAGGGTGTGCAAGGGATTGTTAGCTAAAGAAAGGATAATACTCAGTTCAAAGGGGGACGGTTCAGGCATTGACAATGAAGGTGAAGCGTCAACTCAAGATAAAAGCACAGAATATCTTTTAGTGGATTTATTTTCCTTCAGAACCACAACGATGACAGCAGATGAACATCACAAGTCCAAGTCCAAGGGAGTGGTGCTTTTAGGGTTGACGCTGCCGGGTGTCTTCATCTTATAAACAGCGGGTACGTTTCCGCGCAAACACAAATAAAACGGCAACGCTCACATGTCACACGTCACACGTCACTGTCTTGCTGCATGAATATATTACAGTCTCTTCTGCTTTCAGTCGACACTGACAATACTACTGCTTGCATCAAAGTCCTCTATGTGCATCAACACAATCTGACAAAATGTTCTGACATCTGGCACTCAGGTGACTGTAGGTTGGATCTCCTTGTGTCACAAGTCTCTGAATAAACTAACAAATAAATATATTATGTAGACTTGGGTTATTGGGGGGGCAAATTATGTTAAATATTCACAGTAACCAGAGCCTTGCACTTGTAACTGTACCCAGTGTCACAGAAGAGAGCCATTACTTTGTGTTTAATATTTACGGTAACGGTTTTACAGCTCTAACATATAAAAACATATCTTACTCTCGGTGTGTTGTTGATCGCTTGAACTCCTTACCATTTGTAATATTGCAATAAATAAGCAACAAACATATAGTTGGTCTTCCTGTTCCTCGCTACGTTCAGCAGCTCTATAACTGGAGGGTGCAGCATAGTACTTTGAATGTCAACCCTCAGTTCAGGCACGATGCTAAAACGACGGCACCACAAGGTAAACGCCGTGTAATCGCAGCAGTGCGCATGAAATGCAGCTTGGGCAATCTCCCTGGGATATTAAAAAAAACAGCGCTGAGCACATTCTTACATCAAATCCTTCACTCCTCCCTCAGTTATTAATCTTCTCCTTTAGGGGAATCGTAAAACACGCCTATGGATTCGTTCTTAAAACACTGAACGGGGGATAAAGACGCTGCACAAAAGAAACGGCTCATAAAGACAACATCGCTCCAGAAAGATTATAACTATTGGGAACAATTTGATTGCTATCCTCCAACAGCAAAGAACAATTGCTTTATATTTCAAAAGGTATATGACTGAATCCATAACTATGATGGTATACACTAAAGTGGGTGACAGGTACTTACAGTAAACCAGAAGCACGTGGCCTGATTGTCAGTCTGAAGGTAAGACACTGTCCCATACTCCTTACGTTCCCATATCCCGCACAGTATTTCTGCCCCGTCACGCCTCATCCTCAGAACGTAGAGCACATACTGGCTGCATTATTGTCCCGCAATTAAGTTGGTCATCATCTTTGTTTTTTTATCTCCTCTCACATTATGAAATGAATAAAACATTGATGAGTGCTTTTGATGAGTCAGGAAAAAGAACAGGTAACTCTGTGTTACTGTTTGTTTTGTTGTTGCGCTCTGCTGACCTTCACAGTAGCTGCGCCTAGTTGTGCCAAAGAGGCATTTGGTGAAGTCAAGGCTTCTTTTCTGAGTCGGGATTTGGAGTGGATCATGCCAAGTTTGTGTTATCTGAATTTCCTTTCCACTGCCAGGAGTAGTTTTAACTGGAAGTTTCAGTACTGTGTCATGCTCATTAATACGAGGCAGGTCAATCTGATTTGCCTGAACAGGATTAATAATATTTGACGGCCTGTAAGTGTATTAAAGGTTGCTGATATCTCTGCTACGCTGGATTACTTTTTTAAGCACCAGGTCTTACAAAGACAGACAGAAATGTATGCTACTGTTCCTAAATGCACCTGGTGATATATTTTGGGGTGCTAAGGTGTCAGACGTTGTTTGACACCCATTCTGTCAGTGTCTCCTTTGAGTCTATCCAGCTGTGCTATATGCCGCCTCTAAACATGCGTAAGTCTTAGACGGATTCATTTCTTGTTTAGGTTCTGTATATTTTATTACTATGTGTTAAGGTCTTGACCTCAGGTTCAGTTTGAGGCATGACAGCTTTGTTCTGAGGTGAGATATTTCTTCTCTTCTTTCTGTGTTTCTCCAATAGTGTTTTATGACTCTATTCGGTGCTTCATCGCTGTGTTTTCTGTCAACAGTGGAACTTTGAGGTTTTGTTGGGTGTTAAAGAAAACCCCGACATTTCGCACCCAGTCTGTGCCTGTTGTATCCAACCTGCTGGGTCCCTCGCAGTTATTTATAGGTGTGTTTGATTAAGTATTTCAGAGTGGTTGTGTACAGTGGGAAGAGTGAGCCTTTGATCTTAAATGGAGGATGCTTCCCACATCTCAGTGAGGAAGGACACCAGTCAATATTTCGCCTGAGGTTATTTAATTTGAACAAGGAGTTTGATTCATACATTAAAAATTCCAATTACCCTGTCAAGAGTAGAGCAAGCCCAGAGGACGCCGTTTTAATCATACGGCTTTATCACACTCTTTAAATTGAGTTTAACATAGACGGCATCGTACATTACGCCTCGGGGAAGGTGATGTGCCTTTAATTTGTCATAAACAGTAAACATTTTAAAAATCCATGTTTAACCAGGATTTCATTTACAGAGCAGGGATAAATACTGATCCTTTCCGTTTCATGCTCGCCCCGCTCCCCCTGTTGCATCCCAGTTATCATTTTGTTAGGGAGTTTCCCTACAGAAGATTAAGGCTGGATTCGTGCTCCAGAAGGAAGGGATTTGTCTGAGGAAACAGAACATTTGCTGCTTCTTTCCGGGCGATGCTATAGCCTATACCATTTTGGGCGTGTTCTCCCGATATCGTTCTAGTCTTCCGATGAACCCAGTGCCTCTTGTTTTCAATGATTCGCCGTTCACACCTACCATTCATATCAATTCCAGCCTGTCCATTCAGTTATCAGGGAAACAGGGTCAGTCTATTCTTGAATTATACCCATTTTTCTAGTAAATGAACAAACAACCAAATGCTCAATTCACCCATCCTGTAGACTACTAATCTTCACTCATGCTGAAGGGAATGAACGTTATTCCCTTTCTTCCGACGAATGACGTTGTAGTCAAGTATAAATCCAGCATATGTCTGATCTGCAGGTGGCCACAGCTGGACGCCCCACTGTTACTATTCCTGACTCTATTTCACAAAGCTATTACAGAGATCTGAGCTGCCGTCAGATATTTCCCATTCCGTCTTATCAGGGGCAGGACTGATGTCTGGCAAGGCAAACAAAGTGTGTGTAAAGTCCTTAAATAAAGCATGAAATCGACGGGACGCCTGCCTAAGTGAGGCGACACAGGCCGCCTTGCTGCAGACAGGGTACAGCTGCTCAACTCCAGACAGCAACACCTCCCATTTGGACTCCCATTTCGGCGCCCCAGCAATCAGAGTCAACACTTTTAACACAGAAAATGACTTAATTCATTTTCCATTATAAAAAGCACATTAAAAAAATGGAATTCAAATCTGCCCACACAAAGTAGTGCTTATTTTTCCGCTTGTTCACAGATGGATTTGCATACACTGGGCCACGGTCGACTGAGAACCTGGAAATACTCCCTCAATTTGAGACGTTTGGTCATGGTAGTGTTCAAGTGTGGGATAAAAAGGAGTAAGCAATTTACTTCACTGTATGTCAGCTTTCAGCAGCTGGTTCGGAAATCCAGACACGCAGCACACTTATAACCCTGCAGATTATCTGCTGACTGATGTGTGTATTCATGACTGTTCGTGTGTGTCTATGTGCGTGCACGTGTGTGTGTGTGTGTGTTTCTGTGAGTGTACTTGATAAGTACGCTGCATAACAAAATTAACTCTAAGACTGACATTTCAAGGAAGCTCTTTGACTCACCAGGAAACTGGTAGCTGTAGCTGGGTGCGAATCCAGTGTATCCGCGCCCATACGTTGCCACAATGTTGGGGTAACCTTTGAAAACAAAGGGAAAGGAAATCATTGGAATAGGCATCACTTTGTTGTTCATTTTCAAGGTGCAAAACACAACCACATAACCACAGAGTAGAGAGTACCGTATGTGTATTTATATATATTTATATATATAAAGTATATAATTAATCAAGTATTTCTGATTCTGATGTATAGATTATGTATGAATATGTGTTGCTCATATAGCGTACAGACACAGACACAGACACACACCTCACACATACCCGCATATTCACCCACATACCGATGAATATTCCTATGCCAAAATGCTATATATCCACTTTGGAGATAAAGTCTTTACCTGAAGTTCATCACTGACTATCTCTAAAACCGTAGGGGATCCGGACTGTAAAAGTGTTATCATGGTGTCAAACAAGAATTCATGTTACCTGCTTTCCTTTGAAAACTATGACAATCCATTTTAAATTGTTTCCCAAGAGTCGGGCTCACTTTGATAAAACTGTGGGTATCTCACTTTGCAGCAAAACTCCTCGTACACAAAAGCTTGTACGGGTGTCAGTGGCTCTAGGCAAGACTTTCTCAAAAACAGGCAACATGGATTTACATACAGGCCATAATGTTGATGCTAGATTATCATCTGAATAAAATGCGGCACACTAGTTGGACATAGTTCATGTATCCTTAAAATCAAGGCAAGACTTGATGCGAGAGAAACCTCAATATGTCAAGCCACAGAATATGGCCACGTGCATTATGGATGTAAAGACTGTCAGATTCATCATATTTGTTTGTGTGCAGTTTGTCAACAAGCACCGCCCCGCCCTCCTTTCTCTCCAAACCCTATCAATGGGTACCGGTGATTAAAGTGAAGGAAGACAGACCTGTTGATTTGAGATGTTAATATTACATAGTTGCTAATATTTTATTAAAATTTAAAGCACATTATACTCCCTTCCCTGAAAGACGGGCGAGACACAGATCGCATGATGACATGGACGGAGAGTCTCATTATATTATAACACATTGAAGACATCTGGACACGAGCTTCAGTATAGCTACATGGCACATTCATGAATACTGATTCCATCCTCATGTCATCTTTGATTAGGGTCGGGTATCGAGAACCGCTGCCAAACATGTCCCTGACTGGTCGGAGCCGAAACACTGGCAAGCTGCGGACAAACCGCGCCGCTATTGGCTCTTAACGGTCTAATTCGTTATGGCCCGGCGTAACGACACTTCGCAGCAGGCACCTTGCAATGATATAGTGATCAGCAATGTCTGTTTATGGTCTGTGTACTTTAATCATGGCAGAGAGGTTAAAGCTGAAATATAGCTAGATGCAATTTATGTAAAAAAAGACGCTGTGGGCTGGTGATGGTGATGGGTTGATGGCAGCAATCTCACGAAACACTTAATTTGAAGCCGTGCAGTGTTTTCAAACTGCTGGAGCAAAGTTCCGGATGCCGATGCACAGCAGGCTGTCCTTTATGGGCAGAACGGATCTTTAAACAATCAGACTGCATAGCTGAAGCTACCCATTGTCTAAAAATGTGTGGAGAGAGCCGTCTTGTGAGCGCAGACCTCTGGAACAAACTAGGGCGATAAACTGAAGATGATTTTGTGAGTAATTAAGGTAAAATGCAATCACATCCATTTAATAGGTATGATGAGCGCGGGGCGGCTTAAATAACTTGCCGAGGACGGTAAACGTGACTAAGGGGTAGCATCTGCGAGCCAAAGTCCTTGCGGATGGCCTAGGCCTGTGCGGAAGGTGTGCCGTCCCCGGGTGGACGGAGGGGTGCGTTGCGGCCTGCGGACGGGCCCAGTGTCATTACGAAGTTAAGCACAGCAGATGTATTGTTCATCTGCTGTCATGATTCTTATTACAACCACAGACCCACCAGTTAATTAGCTGGACAGTTTTCAGACGGAAGCAGCTGTGGGCAACATATTGAGAAACAGGGTGTGGGGGTAGCGGGCAGCTAGGAAGCGGGATACAGACAAAACAAGATATCTGAGAGGAGTGGGCGGGCGAGCGAGTGAGCCCGAGCGTGAGTCAGTGAGAATTTGAGTACCATCAAAGGTAATATAAACATAATTAACCCTCTAATTAGAGTATATGTCTCAGCCTTTATCTGTTTTCCTCAAGCTATTATTACCCTCAGCCATACGTCTGGACTGGATTAGCCAATAAGAGGAAGTCCTTTAGGCCAGGAAGGAACCACTGGAGTCCACCTTGATAAGTCTTTTTTCATAGTGTGTAAGCTAAACCTCAGAAACCTGTTTCAGGCTTCAACATCCTGCCGGGTCCCATTAGCTATCTACTGGCCTGATGAACTGGCTATCTTCACATTACCCTCTGAATGTCCAGATTGTTAATTTCGGGCTGCATATGCCTGTGGACATCACAGATTAATGGTGCTTTCTTGGAGAGATAAAATACAACTAGAGGAGATATTTCTCATTTCTAACTGGTACAATTAACTGTGCAATGCATATACTAGAGCACATCCTAGTTCTACAGCACCCTAACTAACCATGTGCTGCAGTGTAGCTTCCGGCATCCCAAGACATTGCAAATAATCTGATTCCCATTTAGACACTTCCTCAGCCCAGGACTGGTGTGTGCACTCGTATGCATACGAAAAGTGTCTAGAGTGTGAATACAACAAAAATGTGCTTTGTATGCATGCATGTGCGTGTGCGTGTGTGTGAGTGGGGGTGTGTGTGTGCGTGTGAGTGGGTGTGTGTGTGTGAGTGTGTGTGTGAGTGGGAGTGTGTGTGTGTGTGCATGCGCCTCAGAGCCTGCGCCAGCTGGAATCAGAAAGGTTGACCTTGGTAATAAATATCTAATCAGTGTTTGCTGTCCATGAAAAAGTTCAATTTATTCCTGACCCAATGAGAAAATGCCTCTCCCAGGCCCTTTCCCCTCTCTTGCAGGCAGAAGGAAACACAGCTCAGAGAGGCGGTGAGGGGAACCTCGATCTGGTATGGATGAGGTAGGATGGGGGGGGAAAAAATCTCCATCAGGGGCTGATGAGAAGTTATCACTGTATGTCTACAGATGGATGGCTATCACAAATCCCCCCTTTGGTCTGCAGAGGGCTGTGATATGAGACAACGGAGAGCAGATTTGACCGCACAACGTGGGATATGATGTGTTTGAGACCGTCATAACGTCAAACGGGATGAATGCACCAAACCAACATTGTCAGCTTAGCTTCTGTAGCTCCTCGTACGCCCTCGTTTCTAAATTTCCTGAAATGGTGAAACCACTTTCCTAGTCTAATTTATTGCAGTACAATGGGTCTCACATTACTGGAGAAGTATTTGCAGCTGTGTGTGTGTTGAGTGTCTAAGTAGACAGCTCTAGAGAAAAAGATGAAAGTGTTGCGACAGTGGAGTGAAATACATCCTAACTTAAGCTACTAGCTCAAGCTACTCACTCACGAAATTCTCATTTACATTCAAAAAGTTGCATATTGGGGGAGACGCTGTCAGCTATTGATCTCTTTTGTGTATATATATATATATTTTGTTTTTGCTTGCATGTCATTGGGTCCACTAGCGATGGACTTCAAAGGAGAGGAGCACTGAACCAAGGGTGCTATCCCCCTCAAACACATTCACATATGCATACACAGACACACATCAAGAAATTTAACATGAATATATGTATGTGCACATGTACACATATTTTGAAAGGAGAGGGTGGGAGAAAAGAAAAGGAGATGACAGAAGAGAGAGAGTGTGTAAGGGGGGGGGGGGGAAAGGAAAGGAGAAACCGCTGTCTCCGCTGCCATTTCAGTAAATAAAGCTTGCCATTGTGCCTGGCCTGGTGGCGGCCTCTTAGCGCTCTTATTTGCCTTATTAATATGCATGCTAATGTACCTATTTTATGGCTCAACAGTTCTGATTCACTTTAAAATCAATTATCCATCTGGTACACCCATACCTCGCCCGGGCTCAATTGTGTATTAATTTCAGCAAACATACATCGGGCACAACACAATAAAGATAAATGCCTCGATTAGAGGCGGTAAACAAAGGAGCTAGGGATGGCTTTAATGAGATTTGGCACAAAAGAAGCTTACACTTTCTTAAATAATGAGCCTAGGGTCCCTTTTTCCAAATGCAAATTATATAAAGGAATGTTTCGCTGTCCTTGTTCCAATTTCATTTAGATAAGAGTGTCTCTAAACAAGTTGGCTGTTAATATTCTCACATGAGCACATCACTGCCTCTCCGCCTGCCTTCTCCCAACGGAGGGAGAGAGTGCTCTCCTCCACGCAGACACATTAGCCCGTAATAAGTTCTGAAAAGTTCACTGTGCTTGTTAAATACTTCCAGCAGACGAGATGGAACTGCACGGGGAACGACTTCGATAGAGCCGACAGAGGCACTTGGCCAGTCACACCAACACTTTTTACCACAAACAATTACATAATCAGTCTCATGGAAAGGTCAGCCCTGCCATAACCCTGAGAGTTTATGCAACCGAGGAGATAAACAGATAGATAGATAGACAGAGAGAGGGGGGGTCGGGGGGGGGGATTTACAAAGAACAGAGGAGAGAGGGCAGTGGTGTTAAATAGATAGGCAGAG
>OMOV01093594.1:0-14338 GCA_900312565.1 Beryx splendens
CACCATTACTTATATATGACACAGAATAATTGTATCCACAAAGTCATGATCACAGTCACTTGCACACGCACTCAATCAAAATATCCCACCCACCCACACACACACACACACACACACACACACACACACACACACACACACACATACACATAATTGAGCTATTCCGCTTATTCTCAGGCCACCCAGGCATGTGTGTAAAATCCCTCAATATCAAAACTTCTAAATGATCTTTGCAACACACACCCTAACACTGAACTATTGAACATTGTTTACTAATAAGTTTATAGTAAGGTGACCTTCAGCCCCTCACTCTTTAGTGAGTAGTGAGTTTTTGTCTTTTTAGTGAGTCTTGCTGATGTCTTACTGCACAGTGAACTATGCAGCTTGTCAACCCATGACTTGTCTCTGTGAGACTGTGACCCATGACTTTTCCCTACTGGCTCCTACTCTGGTCATAAAATTATGCAACCACATCCCAGAATCCAAGGGTTTGACATATTTTTTTCACTGATTTGAATGCATTGTGCCTTTGCAATAAAAGCAACAATAATCTCTTTCGTTATATTATATTTTAAAATGAAAATAAAACTTAATTTAGGTTTAAAAATGGTTCATATTACCATGTTGCTATTCCAGCTGTCATGTTTGGTTACAGCTCATTATCTGTAATTTAATACTGTAGTTCAGGAAAGCACATTGTTGTCACGTTTAGCAAGAGGTCTCCTGTCCTGGAAGTGTTTCTAAAGGTTTATTTGTAACACAATTTGTGGTCAACTTCGCAGACCACAAGGGATGAGACACCCCCAACTGCAGAGAACAGGAAATCAGTGCCCTCCCTGTGACTTAGTACTCAAAGCACTAAAAGAAAATAAGAGATTACTATCTCGCTGCGACTCGAGCCAGTGCATTGAGGAAGAACAATCAAGCAAATGCCTTCCATGCTATTCACTTCAGACATCTGAAGGAGTGCTGCGCTGCGAGTGTACGACTTGTCATCAAGCAGTTCCTTCTTTGGTCAGCTCTACAACAGCAGCTCTGAGCGCTCTTACCTAGTGTTTTGGTTTTTTCACTTGTCGTTACACTTTCATTGAGTTAATTACAGGATATCCAAATGAATACATAGAGAGATAAGAATTAATTTGTTGCTAATGAGGCGGTTTTTACACATGATTCATCCTGAATGGTGATTTTTGATTGATTGATAGCTACAAAGTGTGGTGGTTTCTTCATTTCACTACTTGTCATTTGATACGTTCACATACCGTATACTTGTGTTTCCCCATGTTTTGCCAGCACATCATTGTTTTATCACACCAAAAACTTTTAGGAAAACTTTACCAAAGGATATCAGACATGAGATCATCTGAGTGCTCGTTGCTCAGAAAGCTGACTAGGTATGCAGTATCTGTAATATGAAGTTCTTTATGGATTTTCCAATGGGGATTGTATTCAGAACGTAGCATGATACCTGGGTTATTAAATGCATCATGACAGATCTACTTTGGAGACACTGAGCATTACAGCAAGACGCTCTCCCTCTATTTTTCTTTCTTTCTTCTTTTCATTGAACAGCACACAGTGTTCTCGTGTGTAGGTGGAAAGCTGGCTGTCTGCATCTGTACTTATTTGTTACCAATAAATGTCACCTCTGAAACAAATGATCGTGAGAGAGAACCCAAGAGACGTTTAATCAAATTGTATTTAAAACATGTACTTTTCTTTGTCATCATGATATATATATATATGTACGCACTGGACCTTTTGATGTCCCTCTTCCCCTTTCCCCCCTTTCCCCCCCTTTTTAGGTTTTAATGGATCTCAGGTCTTTTTGTCTCATGTGAGAGGAAGTTGTGAAGTTGGGAGAGCATTCAGAGACGGAAAAGTGGACAAAAGCAAAACGCTGAACCCTTTTTAGACTTGATGACCAAGAGGCCCCATCTGACGGCGTTAGACGAGGGTCGCCACTGCGGAGCTGACAAGCTTGACAGCTGCTCATTTGTCTTTGCGTGAGAAGATGCCATTGGTGGATCTGGAGCCGGTCCTAGTCTAGTCAAGCATGGCGACTGGCACAAGCTGAGCTGTTGATAGTGGAATCAGCCTCGGCAGCTTTCTCACCGTTACAGCGGAAGGACTTTTGGGAACATTAGTAAGACAAATCCCTATCAAGATATGATTTACATATTTACACAACTTTTTACATGCACTGCATTGGACTGACAAGACTATTGCACTTAGTTGATGAACAATAGTCCATGGTTTTATTATGTAATTTAGCCAAAAGGGCTGAATGAGTTAGTCTGTCTGCCAAACCATCAGCAGCATCATGAGCAAATCCTTCAGACTAACATGATCTTTCAATACACTTGCATTATGCTCCCACCAACAATACGCAATGTGTCACTGAAATGTTTGTGTCACTGCTACCTGTTCCCAGCCTTTTGTGGAGCGAGCCGTATCTCTGGAGAGACATTTGAGCGGACATCCATTCTTCATAGAAAGAAAACCTGATTTACAGACTGCGGCGCTGCAGGACCTGCTCAGTACAGGATGGCAGGCTGTAAGTCATCGGAGCGGTCACAAAGCTTTAGCAAGCCTGTTTATTACACGCTCGCTCCCCTCATGTACCCTGGGAATGTTTCCTTTCCTCGCCATGGAAACCTCAACGATGATGTGATCCAATCAGCTTGTGTTCAAAAAACTACTGGTGTTCCTCTGTCTGACTGCAGCATATAGCAATGGCCTGAACTCTGTTAGACATCTGGAGTTTACAAGCTTACATTGCAATTCACAGCGCAATCCAACTATCCCATGCTTGGAAAAGTCCACACAATAACTCTCCCACTCATTGCCAATGGAGAAAGCCTTAGGGTGGAAATCTTGGCGACATCAGATGTTCACCAATACTGATCTTAGGCCATTTGTTTAACACATTATGTGGATTTTTTGAATTGAGTGACCTTTCAAGATGTTGTTTGGATCTGCTGAAGTGCCTACCATTGCTTCTGAAGGAGCAGACTATAGAGGGAAGTTTAATGTCTTCGTCCTGTCAAACAAAAGTGGAACAGGAGCCAGAGGTATGAATATGAATAAGCAATACAAAAGGGGTCAAGCTATTCCATTTATGAAGGGCCCCAGCTTCAGAACAACAGCGACTGCACAGTCAGTTTTATATTCATGTTCTCACACACACTGGAGCTCTACTAGATTAAGGATTTTTGATCAAACTACAGCTGACATGAGCTAATGCTTTTATAGAAGATATAAGCCATTCTATTCATTCTTCGCTTTTTTTTCGATTGTTGTGACTTTTCTGTAAATCCAAGGTTTACAAATGCCTCCTGTGAGTTTGTCTGATGGCATTTTTTCTTTTACACAGGAAACTCTCCATTAGCTGGAGAAGCTAATCAAGAGCGGAGGGAGGGGGAGAGAGTGGCTGCAAGTGCAAAACACAACTTCAGACCCTGCAGCGCTCAGGACAGCTCTGCTGTATGTCATATCACAGTCATAAAAACACATAATCACACATGAGCTTGCAATTTGTACTGCACAATTGCTGCATCAGTTTGTTAAATTATATACAGTTTTTGAGATTATTTCAGGAGAGCATGCATAGAAATATATATGAAGAATTTGAAGAAAATGAATCCTGGGAATGATTCCACCTGACCTAAAAACAGATGAGCAGAGGGTGAAGCCCACAAGCAGCTCCTCTGCCAGCAGATGTGGTATGAGATCATGTGTGGAGGTGAGAGGCGGCCGCTTCGGGGACCGAGCTGTTTGCCGTTCCACAACTATCATGTCGAGGGGAAATCGCACTCATTACACTCTGAGTGGAACCACATGCTGGAGTTTCTGCAGGCTGCAACACTACAGGGACGCACCAATGTCCTCGGTCCCCCTCTGCACAGGGGAGAAGCCCAGGTCCAACATCATCAACATCATTTTTGGGGCTTTCTTAAGTATTTCACTCTGTTTTCACTCTTATATCCTCTTATATCCTATGTTCTTATATCCTATTGTTCTTTTTTTAAATTTGGCACATTTTCTAGATCCCAGACAAGTGATCATGCTTAGGTGTGGTTCCTATTTCTAAACCGGTTGCATAGGCTGCTCAGTCAGAAATGTATTGTTTGTGATGATTTCGGCATGCATGCATGTATTACAATACACAGACGTGTGTGTGTGAGGGCAGACAGCTCAACCTGATGACCTATGAAGTTGTCAGTCAAGTTGCAATCAACTAAGGGAAATCCTCCTCCATAGCACCTCTCCTTTAGGCAACCTGTTAATTAAATCTCCATTCTTCCAACATGTAGGAAGCCTTGCTGGTGTTTTCTTTGGGAGTAACCATGCAGGATAAGTTCACAGCTTGAAATGAACAAGAGTTACCTTGTACCCTTACCTAACCCTAACCAAAAACAGTACACATACTACAGCTAAGGGGCCAGTTATTTTGGTTTTATAGTAAAAAAGAGTATATCGTTCTGCTAGTTTCTAAAGCAAAGCATTGTCACACACTATTTAGGACAAGCATGTGGGTGTTTCTATTTGGTAAACTATGAAACAATTAAATGTGACCTGCCTTTCACTTTAACCCTTAACTCGAAGCATATTCAGTTTTTTTGTGATATATCAGAGACGAATATTCACATCAAGCTCTCACTCTTAAATCATCACCCACTAGAAGCAGATGGCTGGGAGATCACAAGTCTACAAGCCTGTTAGCTTTGGCTGTTAGAATACACAACATAAATTAAAAAAGATCCATAAAGTCACAAGCTTTTTCATGAGTTTCACATGAGGCAAGTGAGGGTTAAAGGTTGACACGGGCTCTAGATCTTCTAAAGAGAATCAGTTTGCCTCTGCTCATCTTCAAGATCAGTGTCACAGTGAGGCAGGCAGGAGGGCAGGGTGCTGGCGCCAGAGGGAGAGGCAGACAGAGAGAGAAGGGAGACACTTTGCGGCAGCGGTGGTTCTGGTTCAGCTCATCGTTTGGTCCCCTGGGTTAGATGACTAGAGCCGGTGTCAGCACCATGTTGGCCCTCTGCAGCCAGTGGGAGTTTAGTCGACATTAATCATCGTAATGGCTGAATACCACCTATGATCCTATTGGATTATGGATGGCAGTGTGCGTCCAGGTGAGACCCACCTGTAATAACGCTGTCAGGCAAACATGCCAGACTTAAGATTTACCATGTAGGAGGGGGAAATCTTGACGACTGTAGCGATGACAATCTTGTCAGTACAAAAGAGGAATGTGAAACAGAACAGCAGCCAATGTTAATTGAGCATAGAAAGGTCGAGTCACAACAATGACACATACATGCTGGTCAAATATGGGGGCGTAAACTCCAGAATAACAACAGCCAACTTATGAACTTGGATTTTTGTTGATTTGTTTGGAAAATCTGTTATTTATTAATCTTACATTTATACATATAGCATATTGTGACTGCTAGTAACGTCTGTATGCAACAACTAAGTACGTAGTAACAATTGTAATCCAACCCATATATGTTAGTAATTCATACTCCTCCCCCATATTTTCAAGCACTATATTCTATAACGTGTTTAAATTGATACCAGCATACACTTCTAGAAACGCATAGTTGTTTGTTGTAAAAAAACAAACAAAGTATTTGTACTGGATGTATTGCTTATTTGCTTATTATGTACTCTATTTGTGTACTTATATTCTATTAGTCTTTTTCTCTGCTGAATCCTGTTACTTTTGCTGCTGCAACCACCTAATTTCCCCCACTGAGATCACCTACACTAGGGACAAAATCAATGTTGGTGACATAGTGGGCTGTAAAGAACCTCATGGAAGAAATACTGATTGTGATAAATGAGGGCAAAATTAAGCACCTAGATTCCCTGCTCATGAAATGGTCTTTAAAACGCCGCCGCTTTTGCTATAGCTTGGTATTAGCTGTAAAATGATAAGACCCATGCAGAGCAATTGTTTGTGAATCCAAGACAGGTTTGAACAGATTCTACACTATGAACACCATGTTCAAGATGTCAAGATATGAGTAGTTTCTGGAATTGCTGTCTATTCTTATCCATCCAGTGATTGCTTCAGATACGACAGCTTTCATTTCAACTTTCTTTTGCGATACACTACCACCACTTAAATTGTGCCTTGCTCTGTTTATTATAGCAGCTTTGTATATTCAAGGCTGTTTATAATGTTACGAGCAACTGCTTTTGCAGCCGCAGCAGCCCACAGACTCTCCTGGTCTGACATCTAAACATTAGTGAAGAATTAGACACTACACAGACATTACCTAGTGTGACATGTTGGCGTGCTCCGAAATAAAATATCTGTTGTACAGTCATAGTGAAAGAAGGAAAGACACTAATTTTCCAGACTAATGTCAAAGCCCAGCATCATCAAGAGAGAACAGTTTGGGCCTCGCTGCTGCACATCACAGTCCAGTGGATTGAAACCGAGGCCCGAGCTTCGTAAACTAGGTGTACCACCCATTTTCTCTGGCTGGCCCAATTCCACCTTCTAATAATTAAGATGTGGGACGCCCGTCAATCAGCCTTAAGATGTTTTTTTTTTTGCAGCAGGAACACAAACACCCTTTATCCGGGCTCACAGAACCCCTTTTGACAGCCCGGTCCTCAGTCGTCATGCTGCAGTAACCAAATGTTTCCACCGGCTTGTCATGTGTATTTGTGTGCACAGTGCACTGGACACAGAGTTTTAAGGCGGGGCATTGTAGCTCGCCTTGCACCCCACCACCCATGTTAAGTGGCCTAATTACAGACGAAGTCATTTATAATAATTGTATTTTAGGGTCAAAAGGAAAGCTTTCTGAATAATTTGTCCAAAATGCTGTTTTTCATAAAGCTGCAGTTCATCCAGCGAGGCCAAGGATCATGTGAGGTGCCTCAAATGACCTGGACATTCTTCATTATGATTGTTATGTGGTGACTCACCTGATAATACAGATACAACAAATTGCTTTGCATATTGTACACTTGGGCCAGATGTCACATGCACACACAAGGACACATCCTTGTGTTCAAATTGTGACAACCTTATTCGGACTTACATTCATTCCTTATCTTCTAACCCTGAACTCCTATGCTGAACTCCTACTCCCCTTAACACTTGCACTAACCCTGAAACTTATGTGCTGCATTCCATTATTTATATTCTTCTTACAATTACACACACACACACTCACTGAAGGTATGCCATGCCAACAGTAGCACACAACACATGTAAACATTACTCTCAGAGGGCAAACCCGTTGACACTAAGCAAGTTTTACAAGAAATTATCAAATGCATTGCCCCTCCCTGGAGTGGTATGAGACCATGTACAGGAAAAACAAAAGATGCAGGGCAAGAGGGCATTCAGAAAGGAACTGGCTTGGAGATGGAGAGACAGATAGGACCAGGTGGGTGGGTGGGTGGAGGACAAATATGTCTTCTCTCTTTCTCTCTCTATTTCTCAGCATCCATGGAAAAAGGGATATTTACGTACATGTGTAGGTGTCAGTGTTGTCCAGCATATTCTTATGCTAGATTAGCAGTCCCCAGAGGAGCGGCGGGGGCTGTGAGGACTCTTATCTCTCACTGCGTATTGGTTAACTATCAGGCCTGCGAGACTGAGACACCACCAACATTTCTGGCTCGGTCACGATAAAGAGCCAACTGAACGCTGTGTGTCGATGCCTTTCTCCTGACATCATGGGGATGCCAGCATTTAGACTGATGTATTCCATCTCCAACACCCATGAAATGCACAGGCAGGTCACAGTATAATTGGAGAAATATTACAGGAGTGGCTCAGTGGGCCCTATAGACTAACACTAGTCTCCCGAGAGTAGGAACAAGCTGGTGGGATGCCTTGCACTGAGCCCACAGCAGCTGCAGAATCTACAGTATAGATCGAGGAGTTTGCTCAGCATGCTATCATAATGCGCATTTTTCCTTTTTTTGTTTGTTGTTTCTTTTGTTTGCCTTTACTTTTTTATTTGCAGGCCCTTTACATATCCTTTTATGGCCTGTACTTTTCAACTCTAATTGCTCTTACCCTCGGCCTATCACTGCCCCATCAAATAACACTAGCTTACTGCAGATACCATTATTACCGGCTTTGCTGAGAACCTAACAACATGGCACCATGTCAACATGGCCTCAGGTCTTGGGGTGTTTTATGCCGTTTTTGGATATTGGATATATTTTAAAGCTCACCTGATATCGTTGTTTGTACCTCCTAGAGTGAAATATTTTCATGAGAAAGTGTATCATCTTTATATGTCAGATGTATAGCGATTCCATGTAGTGCATTATCCTAAGAAAAAAAGAGGGGAAAACACTAACAGACTAGAACTAGAACCACTTCTCCCTGTTTCCAGTGTGTCCTGGTGTCTCTCGAAGAGTTTCTGCTCTTTGCATGTCTAAAGAGTTTGTTGGAAGTCCCAGCCCCTGGCGCCATGCAATGCATATTGTAAGAAGGCTTAACATGCTGATTGGAGATAAAGCTGAGCATAGGAAATGTAGAGGAAGGGGAACTGGATTGTGTAATCTACTACTGAATGATCCCTCATTCAGAAGAATAACATACTGTAGCATTATGACTATATTTTGGACTATACTTAAAACCAGGGTCTGTGTTACTCGCTGGGAAAGCCTGGTGTCAGTCTGTGTTGCCCTGCTGGTGATCCCAGGGGGCTTTAGAGATAACGGGAGAAGGGGGCAGCAGGCATCTGCCTTCCTTTGTTCCTAAATACTTGTGCTGCACGCAAGTCCCTTGACATGCTCACCTCAATGACAGTTGGACTAAGATTAGAACAGAAAGACACACCTCAGCGCTGCTTTCTGATTCAACATGGCTTGTTTACCTGCATGTTCACAAGAATCTTGACATGCCAGTTTATGCTTGAGTTGCACTGGGGAGACAGAGAGAGCAGAAAGGAGACAGAGAATGGAGGAGAATGTCAGAATGCAAAATTGTCAGGAGGGTGGATGAGAGATAAGCTTGAAGGAGAAGATAGGCAAGAGGGTTTAGGCTCCAGGTTTAGACGGGAGAGGGCCAGAAGTGGCGTGAAAACATGAGCGTGCGGCCCGCGATAGCATCTCTGCAGCCGGCTTCCTTTTGCTTTGGAACATTGCTCACATTGCTAATGGTATATGTAGACCAACAACGAGCTTAGACCTGTTCCTCTGACTTCTAAAATAGAACAGCCAGTCCCTGTGTTTGGTTCTGCCTTTGCAGCGAGAGCAGCAGTCAGAGTACCAGCCCAAAAATGCAAACAGGACATCTCATTGCACAGGGGAAACCAATCCTCATTATGTGGGGGGAAAAAACAACGGGGCAGGAGAAACACGTCCTGCTATCCATGAGCCATTAGAGTATACTGGGCTCACCGCTGAGCCAGAATAGTAGTCACAGTAAATGCTGCCACGCTTTAGTGGCATGGCATAAAGAGGCTCTCTGCTCAACATGGAACAGCTCTCCTCTCCATCAGATACTTCAATAAAGCAATAAAATAGGATATGGAGGAGAGTCAGGTGGCTGCATTTCATATTTCACAACTGTGTTGATATCCACATGGGAGGGGGGATTTGTTCAGCTCCTGTATTCGCCTCACTGTCCATTCAGTCCAGTTGATTTGATGCAGGCAGTGTCAGCGAGGTCAGTAACAGGCTAGAGAAGTGGGTAATGGAACCAGGCTGACACAGTGTTGATTACAGTCTAGCGACAGCAGCAGAGTAGCAATGGAATTACGTGTCATCGAGACTTTGATTGCCGTTCTAATTACCAATTTATCAGCAGTAGACAGTGCAATCAGGTGGGCAAGATTACCTCAGTTTGCTTGGCTTGTGTATTTCTCAGCTGCTCAGAAATGGATCAGCTGTTAGTGTGTGATACTGAGTGAAGCCAAGAGGCAAATCTGATTGCTTATACAGTAATGTGCACCAAGCAGTGATATTTATAAATGACAACCCAAAGGAATTTTAGGCATGTGCCACAATAATGTGTCTAAATAAGATAGATAGTGCTCATAAACAGAGTGCAGGTATAATTTTTGCCTGTCTGTGATCATACAAGACACATCAGGAAATGAGTGTTTCATGCACTGGAGCAGTTTGAATGCTGAGTGCCCACCTAGCCATCACCTCTCACCCCCTCACAGCTAGATCCTTTGTGTGTGTGTTTCTCTGTCAGTCCATCTGCTGCACATATCTCTGCTTCCCATTGCTGCCGCAGCCCTGAGATGACAGATTAGACCTGGGGTCATGAGTAGAATTGTCCCCTTATATGCAGATTCTAATGGCGCCAAATAGCAGAGCCAAGCTAAATGAGTGGTCTAGAGCCAAGGGGAAGTTATTTACTGAGATATGGGAGCAATTGCTTTTTCTGGTTCTCGGACTCTTTCTGTGTATCTTATACTTATCGGGCTGGTCAGCAGTATTATATTAAAAATGATCTATTTCTCTTGTGCTACAAAAATAGGACTGTGGTAAGAATGAAATTCTTTCTTTTCTATGTTTAGGCCTCCAGCAATTTCCCATTCCTGTGATTTGAGCCTTGTCCTGTTTTGCCCAATTTACTGTTTTTGTTATTGTTTTTCCTGCATGCCATGAGCAAATTGTTTTGGTTGCAAAATCGGCCTTCAAGGGACAGGAGAGAAGGCTCATGAACCTAATTAGTGCTATTCATGGGATGTGAAAAGAGTTTGAACAACTCACTGGAGTTGAAATGAATTGCTACCTGAAACTTGAGATTGAATTTGGTGCTTTCCCATGTCTCGCTCACCGTAGCTTGGCCTCACGGTGCACATTCATGGAATAATGATGAAGAGTTCAACATGTGGAATTTTACTGTAGGTTTGGTGTTGTTCATACGCATTGAGTCCTGAGCCGCGCAGGCTCATCTGTCATCCTGCTGTACCCTCTGGTCAAAGATTAAGCTGAGCAACAGGCCATGGTTAGATGTGCACCCATGCACAGAATTTTTGTTCATGTATATTTGTGCACTCTGCATGTGTGTGTGCATGCGTGCGTGTAAATATACTCATCTTTGTATGTATAAGTACCTGTTGTGCAAAAAGCCATCTTCACAATCCATTTTGCAAAGATGGCCCCCCAGTGTGCAAGGTGATATTTCTGTGTGGAGGCAGAGAAATGAAGGATGCAAGTGGCCAAAGTGAAAACAAAAATATTTGTCCACATGGACTGTTTTTCCATGCTTTGTTGCAATGGTAGCCAGTTTTCCAAGTCAGGATCCAGACATGTGGATGAAGAGGCGGGTTGAGAGACTGCTGGAGTTCAGGGACTAATCTTGATATTGGTCTGTGATTGTGTGATTCCACATGGAAGTCCTTCCCAGAAAGGGGCAGAGGTAGGTAGGGTCAGTAGTTTAAATCAAATTAAGCTATCTGATTATCCTGTCCATTGTCATGAGCCACTTAGCCTTAATAGGATGGATGATAAAGCCTACACACTAATCTATACAAGGTCATGTGAGAGTGCGCTGTGAAGAGATGAGCACAGCTGGAGTTAACAGCACAAATAAAAAGTTCATTAGATACGCTTCAGTGATCTCTCATGTCTTTTTAGGACACCCATGAAGAGAACTAATGCCCATATCTACAATAACGCATGGGAAACCAACTGAGCTTTTTCTTTCATGAGTCTCTGAATAGGATTAGTGTTACCTCATTCTATTTTCTCTCAATGTTGAGTCTGCAAGTTCACTGGTAATTTATAAGCTATAAAGTCAAATGAGTTTAAGGACAGTTTTCTATTTTTAATGTAGATTTAACTTGGCAGTCGCACTTGTGTTATTTCAGTTCTTGTCAAATTGCGGTGCTCTCTGCTCTTTCAGTACTGAGCTCTGCTCTTTTTTTTATCGCTCTTTCCCGATGTCCCACAGAGTGTCTTCTAATTGGATTCCTCCTTTATCTGAGAACAAAATCATGCTTCCTACTCGTTTTAAAGTCTCCTGGGAAGCTGTTTGTTTGGTTCCCTCCAGCATTCCCCTATCCTCCCCCTGCATGGTGGGTGGATCACATCCATCCTGCTGCCAGGTAGGACAGGTCTAGGCTTAGGCCAAAACCATTATGGTGCTGGAGAAACAGGGTGAGTGTTACTGAGCACAACGGGGGCCAGCTACAGCCTGTTTGGTGTTTTATCATTATTGGTAACAAGGAGTGGGATTGGCGCATGCTGTGTGTTCTGGTTGGTTAACTAGCTGGCTGTGAGAGATGAGATGATTTCCATCTACATCAGCACCAGGCCAATCAGCCATATGAGTCTGAATCATCAGGTCAAGACTGAACATCAGTCAGGCTGCCTCCGACTTCACTCAGCCCACTGTCTGATGACAGCTGCATTTTTCACATTCTTCAGTAGGTGTGACACATTTGATCTCACTGTAGATATGTTGTCTCCATCTCATATCACATGCCAGCCATGTTACAAAACAGAGCTGTCTGTTTTTCTTCTTTTTTTTGAGGCAAAAAGACAAAATGAAGAGGGTAGAAAAAGGATACATAATAGATTAAGTAATATACTCAGCCCAGTTTCTTTGTCAGGCTCAATGGTCAAACAAAAGTAAAAAAAATTCTCCACTTATGCTGTGTTTCTTCTTCCATCACACCAGTGTCTCTGTATAATGAAATATGATGAATGACTGCATGTTTCAACTTCCAAGATGCTTAATGAATGACAAGTCCCAGTTCATTTAAAGTTAATATTTCTGCATTCGTAACCGTTGAGATTATACTGCTACATGAATGCACACAGTGTATCAAGCTATGTGTTAATTCATAACAGGTGTATACTCTCAGACTTGCCATTGAGAATCTCCAGACCACAGCGAATCAGGTTTCCTCACTGAGCTTTTTTTATCCCTCAGTGTGATCGCGGCACAAAGGAAATTTCCAGCACTCCACGCCGGCCTGTTGAATGAATGCTGTGGCCGTGTGTGCTGTGTAAACTCGGCTTCCATCTGTGGGTCCTGCAGCAGGTACAGCCCAGATGGCGCGATTGCAGCTGACCACACTTTGACCCCAAAGCCTACCACCGACACCACCGCA
The DNA here is from genome assembly GCA_900312565.1 of Beryx splendens. Lineage (NCBI taxonomy): Eukaryota > Metazoa > Chordata > Actinopteri > Beryciformes > Berycidae > Beryx > Beryx splendens. The sequence goes on from OMOV01093594.1 coordinate 13,071, forward strand.
AAAACTGTATTTCAACCTGCATGAAAGCTCCATTAAGGCGATGTGATGGACTGCTTTTATGTGTATTGCGTTCCTCATGTTTGTTTGACTTTTCTAGGCCAGCCATCCTGGTGAGAGAGTAGGTGAGCGGGTGTGAGTCAGTGAGGCTGACGTGAGACAAGTGCTAAGCTGTCCAGCGGCCAGCCTTCTTTCCCAGGCTAGCGGTCCCTCAACACACAGTCCTATACTGTAGCTCTGCTCCTCTCTCTGCAACAGGAACCCCACACCCTGAGTCCAACAATGAGCAGCCTCCCCACAGCTGACAGGATACCAAGACACACATACAATACGGTGATTGATTCTACAAAAAAACATGAACGCAGGCCCGTGGCTTTCTATACATTGAGCAAGCTTCTTAGATGACGTCAGCATAATTGATGAGTTCCGGTGTAATGCAGGATAGGGATGTTATTATAGCTACTGTAATAGGAGCCTGTGTCTTATAAGCCTTGTTGTGGTGAGCAGAAATAGCGTGTGTTTGATCGAGGCGGCAGACGGTGCTTATCTGCTGTAGCGAGCAGCTGCTTGTGTGTGGTCTGAGAACGGGCCGCTTGGTCCTCCCCAGTAGTAAACTGCTGTAGAGTGTCGTCTCTCCCAGTCTTTAGGGAGTGACCTGGGTCTGTGGGATGGTATGCTGCTCGAGTCAGGCGCCCTCTGTAAACCCAGCCGGACTACAGCATCAGATCATCAGATTCCTCTGGGCTTTCACTCCAAATCAGATATACCTCCTGCATCTCACCTCTCACCTCTCACCTTCTCGCCCTGAACCCCGTTTCCACCTGCAGTCTGGCTGTCTGTTTGAAGGGGAAAATGAATGCAAAGTCAATATTTGTAATCTATTCACTGATTAGTTACCATGGGCTGCATGCTTATCAGTCAATGAGTTACGTAACTTCAAAAATATGATGAAACACTGTTGTCGGTGATCAGCAAACTGTGGTTTGGGCGCAGGGGGCAGCACCACTGCAGCTGGCCTACATAGCTTCTAGGAGAACAAGCTCTGTTTTTAGACTTGTGTAACAAGTTCCAGTCAGATAGTGCCTGTAATGTACAGAGGCTTTTCTGGTGAATTTTGTCCATAATGGCTGAACAAACAGTGCCGCATTTATTCCACCGGCATTATCAGCAATCCAGGAGATAACGCAGGCTGTTTTTACTGGAGGAGACAATGGGAAATGTGGACTTGGGGTGGGGATGGGGGGACGGTGGTGGGGGTGAGGCGTGGGGGT